>JAADVT010000137.1:0-48847 GCA_023335895.1 Pythium rishiriense
GGCCGTGGGCGCCGTCGGCGGGGGCGCGCGCGTCGTGCTCCACGGCAAGGGCTTCCGTCCGCCGCCGCACTCGCTGCTCGTGCGCTTCCGGCTCGCCGAGACGGGCGCGCGCGTCGACGTGGCCGCGCGGTTCCTGCTCGAGACGCAGCTCGAGTGCGTGGTCCCGAGCTTCAAGGACGACGCGCGCGCCGTGTTGGCGCGGCGCACGACGCTGCCGCCGGCGTCCGCGACGCTCGCGCAGGCGCCGCACCTCGTGCCGGTCCACGTCGAAGTCATCCTCGACTCGGACCGCGTCTCGAACGCGCTTGTGTTTTTGCTCCACCAGGAGCTCGCGATCGCCAAGATCGCGCCCCAGTTTGTGCTCATGACGCCGCCGACGACAGTCACGGTCACGACCAATCTCCTCAAGCTCTCGGGGGTCGCGCGCGTGTATCCACAGGGTGGCGGGGGTGTCCACGCCACCCCGCCGGCGCTCGCCGAGATCACCGCGCTGCCCGTGTTTGTGCGCGTGCGCCAGGTCTCGGAGCGCACGGGCGCCGTGTCCGAACGCACGGTCGAGGCGCGCTGGCGCGTCTCGCCCGTCGGCGTCTACGAGGTCGAGTTCGACGCGGTCATGATGACGTTTGGCGACGCGACTGTCGAGCTCACGCTCAACCGGCACGACTATTTCCGCGCCAAGGACAAGGCGCCCGACGTCGTGGGCTACTGCGTGCACCGCGACGTCACTCTCACGAGCATCGACCCGTGCTGCGTGAGCGTCACGAGCGGCCGCAGCACCGAAGTGCGACTGCTGGGCGAGGGCATGGTGGATTCCGGGGACCTGACTGTCCGGCTCCTGCAGCGCGACATCCAAGAGGCGGCATCCCACGCAAACTCGGCAGCGCAGGCACACGACACGAGCCAGCTCCAGCCAGTGGCGCAACTCACGGCGACGTTTGTCAATGCGAGCGAGATTCGGTGCAGCGTTCCACCCAACATGTCGTTTGGGCTTACTCACTTTCAAGTATCACTGAACGGTGGCCGGCAGTACGGGAAAGATCGCGCGATCGCGCTGCTTCATCGCGATCGCGCGGTTGTGGGCATCGAGCCAGCGTTCGCCAGTCTTGATGGCAACACCATAGTCCGCATCCGGTTGGCGCGACTCACAGTCGATAACGTTGATGCACCGCACCAAATCCAGAACCTTATTCCGCCGCGGCGCGTCCGCGTGAAGTTTGAGTCTATCAGGGATGATGGTGACGACTCCATGGCAGTTGCACCGATAGTGAAGGTGGTGAGTGGCGATATACCATCACCGTCGCGACAACAAGCGGCTGCTGGTCGACTTGGTGACCTTCACGAGTTCAGCGTGGTCTCGTGCCGTGTACCGTCCTTTCTCGAAGAGATGAAGGAATTGAAAGAGAGGCACACGGCTACACAGATGGGTAATGAGACACCGCGTGAGTTCAGTCTCGTTCGCCAGCTTCGAATCTCGTTGTCGCTGGGTGGGGAATCGTATTTCGGGTGTCTCCCTTTTGGGTGTTTTTTCCCTCCGGTGATCCAATCCATGACTCGGCACCACGGTCCATCTTCAGGAGGAACAATCATATTCTTGCGCATGAAATACCGAGTCCCGAACGAGCTTGGTATCCAAGTGCGGTTCTTGCAGCTAGTAACGCGAAAGTTTGAGACCGTGAGAGGCGTGCCAGGCACCGATTATTTTGCACAACAAGGCGCACGCACTCCCATGCAGACAGGTCTTGGCTCTCCGTCGCGATCTGACCAAGAGCGGCAAGAAAACCCTGAGAAGCTTATTGTCTGCACAGCTCCGCCGTGGACCGCATGCAAGGACGCACCAGTGCTCACAAAAGTCCAAGTATCATTTGACGGAGGATTTAATTTCGTCCCGGTTGAGGAGGAGCATGAGTTAGTTGCAGCCGGACTCGCGTCTCCTCGATCTAAGGGCATCCCGCCACAACTCGTCAAGGATATGTCTTACTTGTACTTTCTCTTCTATCCAGTTCCACGGTTGTTCTCCGTTATACCGATGTCGGCTGATATTCAAGGCGGAAGTTTCATTCGAATAGGCGGCGACAATATTGTCGACCACGGTGGGCGGATATCGGTTGTATTTCAATCTCCCGTTCTCAGTCGGAAGGTTGTCGGCTTCATAGAGAATGGCGAACTCCGGTGCTGTGTTCCACCGTTCAACGTGGGAGCGGTGACCATTTTCGTCTCGTTCAATGGTGACCAGTACACGAAATGTGAGTTTATCGATCCCGATTCCAAACGACCGATCGACTTTGTATTCTACAGCTCACCACTACTTCAGCGTGTCAGCCCACTTTGCACTAGCATATACCACTCGAGTTTGATTCGTATTTTCGGGGTGAACCTGATAGAAACTGGCCGCATCAAGGTCCGATTTGGATTCACGAATCACAGTGGCAAGCTTGTGTTCAAGGATGTCCCAGGTCGCGCCCAGGATGGTGTGATTATGGCCCAGTCACCTCTCTTTACTGCCGACTACGGAAACCTAAAGGCTGTGGTAGATGTTGCTCTGAACGGAAACGATTTTTCCGGCAAAATGTTGTCTCTGTATTACTACGCGTCGTACTCAATCAAGCGTGTTGAACCTTCAGTTGGCGCGATCGATATACCGATTCCAATATCGATATTCTTGTCTCAGAACTTAATCAGTGACGAACTTCTCGTGCGCGTGCGATTCAAGCAGCCAAACGTTCAAGAGGAGCGCATGTTCGGACCCATCCCTGTTGCACGATGGGAAAGTAATCGTGTCGATTTTTTTCTTCCGGCATTGTGCGACTTCGGTGGAGCTCTTCGTGATTTTGAAAGTGCATTTGTTGATGTCTCGTTCGATACTGTGTACTTTCACCAGACAGGTGACCTGCTCAAATATTATCGACCGTACAAGTTACCTCCTGTGATCACAATAAGCCCACTGGTGGGGCATTATGAGCAACAGACGACAGTCGTGGCGCGGTGCTCTGATCTCCACGAAGAAGACTTGGTGACAGTGACACTCACTCTCGATTTTCCGAAGGCAGGGAAGTCAGCAACTGTGGCGATTTTGGCGGAGACAAATGCCAAGCGACACACGTTGACCTGGAGGTGCCCAGCATTGTCCAAACTAGTCAAAGCTGACGTGAATAAGGTGGCCAACGACGACGAGAGCATGATGTTGCCTGCCAGATTAGGATTGCAGGTAAGTACGATCAAAGGGCAGCTTCTCACGCTCCCCTTCCGTTTCCAGTACTACCGCATGCCCGTGCTTCTCTCCATGAGTCCGCGCGTGGGCTACATATGTGGTGGCTCGCTCATCTCGTTCGAATTCAAAGAGCCAGTGGAAACCCCCACGATCGACTTCCGGTTTGGGGCCGATATCATCACAAGTGGTCGTATCCGAGAAGACGACAAGCGATTTGTAGAGTGTTTATCGCCGGTACTCACCACAGGTATTCACCACCTCGCAGTGTCATTCGACGAACAATACTTTGAAGACATGCATATTTCGGTGAAAGAAGATGACAGTGACCCAGAAGACGAAAGCGAAGAAGGGTATGGCGGAAGCTTGATGACCCTAGATACAAGCATACCCGAAGAATCTCCTACATCTAACCGAGCCTTGCTCAACGCTGTCAAAGGTAAAACAAGGTGTGTCTTTCAGGCATTCGCGATGCCCCATTTCACGATCCCAGGAAATATTCATCGAGTTTACGGCTTTGGACCGCTGGATGGTGGTTCGCACGTTGTGATCAAAGGCACCGGGTTTATTGCTGATGGGAAGATCTATGTTCGTTTCTCCTCTCTGCAAGGCGAGTCGTTGGTTGGTCCGAGTGGTATTCAATCAGAGATGGTTGTGAAGGCGAGAGTGCTGGATAGCACAACTATTCTCTGCGTCTCGCCTCCATCTACGCGACCAGGACGAGTGCTTCTTCAAGTAACGTACAACCTCCAGCAGTACACTACATCCTCGTGCTTTTTTGAGTATCACGAACGAACGAAGTTTTCAAGCCACGGAATCCTGTGTGGACCAGTGTCAGGTGGCACACCGGTATGCATCCAAGTTGAAGACTCGCTCGGATTACCAGAAGACAGGACGCTTCTTCGATCAAACTGCGCCATTCGCTTTGTGGGTGACAAAACACAATACTCGTTGGCAGTGGATGCTTTCTATGTCGAGGAGACACTTCGAATTGAGTGTGTTGCTCCGCCTTGGCCATCCAACGAACTAGTCAGAGTCGAGGTTGCACTTTCGAAAGGTGTCGATGACAGGCTGACTCCTCGGCAATTTTTCGCAACCAATGTGCGGTTCTTGTTCTACGACCCACCAGAGGGGCTGATCACGATCGAGCCAAGTGCGGGGCCTATCACTGGAGGCACTGAAGTGCTGGCTCATTGTGGGAAAATGGTCGATACCGGAGAGATAATGGTAAGTGTGACGATTTCCGACCAGCTCGAAGAGCAGTTAAAGGTGCTGACGAGTGTTGGCGAGGATGACGAAGACGATGAAGACTCCGAAGGAGAGGAATCAAATGACATCGCAAAAGCGTCAACTGCTGAGCCGAGTTGTAAAGAGGTCTACCTGGTGAAGGGCAGGATCGTCGGCGAGGCCGTAAGTTTTATTGCCCCGGCTGTCTCCAAACCTGGCACGGCGTACTTGAATATTGCCCTGAATGGCATCAACTACACGTCAGCCCAAACGTCTACTCTCCGTTACAAGTATTACTGTGAACCAGTAATCCGACGAATATCTCCAACGTGGAGCGCGATCGACGCTCCTTGCGTGATAACACTCAACGGAGATTTCATAGGAGACCATGGGTGCGACCCAGTCATCTCCTTTCAGCAGCAGCTACCGCCACAAGGCAAGGAGAACCAAAGTGAGCGCATTCTACTCATTGGAGCATTTGTGGACTCTGCGCCAGATCACAAATCAGCTGTGGCGCCATCTCGAGCGTTGCAATGTTCGTTCCAGGCCCCTCAAGCAGGATACTACGAAATCCAAATCAGTCTGAACGGTGGCCAGCAGTTCACAAACTGCAAGTTCATGCAGGCATCATTCGGCAACTATAGTGGCTCAGCTCGGACGGCACTATTGCCATTTCGAGCGTTTTCGTCGCCGTTTATGCTGGCAACACCTACAGGATCCGTCGCAGGCGGCTCGACGGTGACGATGTTTATGAACAAGAGACTTGGCAAGCTTTTAGCGCGTGAGATGAAGTGCAACGTACAGTTTGTACCCATCAGAAGTGGTGAAACGGTTTCGATGGGAGGCATGAATCTCGCGGTTCCAGGTTCGCCACAAAAGGCTGGAGCCACAGAAGGAGTCGTGGTTGTGGGTGACATTGACCACCAAGAGGCAAAGATCACATGCCGGGCACCCCTTCTCCGAACAGCTTGCACTGCAGCGATGGATCTACTGATTCCGACGTCGCTAACGTCGACGTTGGATGCTCCGGTGGCTACTGCGGCACTCAAGACACCCGCAACGTCAGCAGCTGCTGCCTTGACGTCGTGTTGCGCATTTTTTGGCGCCAAGGAGCGAGAAAAGTTCCACGCCTACGAGTCCCCAACTATTACGGAACTTGCTCCTTCATGTGGACCTCTCTCTGGTGGCACGTGCATGGTGATCGAATGTTCGAACATTGTGGATACGGGTCAGATCTTCGTGAGATTCCGATCGAGCGCAAATGAGCGTGAATGTGTGTTGGTTCCTGCAACATTCAGTCGTGCTTTTCCGGATGGATCGCTCAGTGCGTCGCCGCTTCTCCTGTGTCGGACTCCAACCGTTGATATCATCGACCGGATTGTCGTCTCCGTGAATGAAACTGGCCCCGCAACGGCTCAAGGATCTCCAACTCGTGGATCGGGACCACGTGAAATGTCGGCATCCACAATGACTTCCAAGGCTCGGGCGCATACTTACCAGCAGATGGCCGAAGCAAGTCTCCGTGGTCGCGATCAAAACAATGTATTACGTGTGACACGTGCGGTCTTGAAAAGCGCTCAGTCATCACCGATAGGATCGGCGATCAGCGTGCTGGTAGACTTCACGATGAATGCAGGAGAACAATTCATCGCGCATAGCGTTCCTTTCCAGTTTTATCCAGTGATCGACCCACGGGAAATCAAGTGGTTCCCGCGCCACTTACCAACACAGTGCTTTGACCGCTCAGCGCCAGCAGAAACGAGAATCGTGACGATCCAACTTCCAAAGGCGTTGCGCACTTTTACGGATTCGGCGTCGGCAGCTGAAAGAGTTTCATTTTACTTTGAAGGTGCTCCCCCGCAGATCTTTTCCCCAATCCAAAAGCGTCGCGGATCTAGCATCGTGCTCCACGAGACCGGCGATGCTCGCGAGCTTGTCGTCCTTGATGCACCGATGCCTGCCAAGCTGCGGAAAGAGTCGACGATGCGTCGGCGCAGCACATTCTTCCGCAATAGCAGCATCTCTGCGACATCAAACAATCTACTCGACAGTTCCAGCGCATCTCTCTCCTCGAGCGGGCCACGCTCGCGAGCGCCGATTCCAAGAGGGGCAGGCCCGCGGCGACCCTCTGGTGTACCGGGTCTAGCGGGCACCCACCAACCCACGGGGGCCGCTGGTGCATCTGCTGACTCCTTGGAGTCAACTACGTCGCCGCCTTCATCGCAGTCTTCGTCACCGTATATCGCAGCAAAAATTGTGAAAGGCGGTCTTGAGATCACATGCCCAGTGCCAGAGTTCGGCGGCTGTGGCACGGTTCAAGTGTTCTTCTCTTTCAACGCGCAGCAGTTTGTCTGCCTGGGAGAGCTGCATGTGCACGAACCGTTGGCGATCCGCGAGAATAGGCAGCACTTGTTCACGTCGAACATTGGCGGGGACCGGTTTACGCTATTCTGTTCG
Organism: Pythium rishiriense; assembly: GCA_023335895.1. NCBI lineage: Eukaryota > Oomycota > Peronosporomycetes > Pythiales > Pythiaceae > Pythium > Pythium rishiriense. The sequence goes on from JAADVT010000137.1 coordinate 6,890, forward strand.
CCATCTTCTGTGTTCGATTTCCTGGCGCCAAGCCATGTTCTCAACGAGGAAGAGGTGCTTGCGAGGCAGCGTCGAGAGGCAGGAATTGTGAAGACCAGCCAAGTGTTACGTGAATTATGTGAGGAATCAAGAGAAAAGGATGGTGCATTGACTGCACAGGGAGCTCAATCACTGGTACCGTGCGAAGGGGGGTGGCAAGAACGGCGATTCCACGTTCTGCAGGTCTACTTGGTCCCACCAAATCCGCGCATTTTACGAAAAGTTGTCGTATCCGCTCGTAGCATCGGATCTACGGCTGCACTGGCTACTAGCTCTCCAGACGATTTCGGCTACTGCGTGTTTGAGACGACAGAGTGGGTGACAGATATACTCTTGGTGGCCACACCACCAGCCACCTCAGGCATCAGTTCGTTCTCGTGTATGTTCCCGAAGACCGACCGTGCTCGAAGCGATACTGAAGCTGAGGCAGCCACCACTCCCCCATCCAATCGAACACACGCTGTACTCGTTCATTTACCGACTCGTCCAAAGGAGGTGTCAGCATGCTGCTTCACTAGCTCGGCTGTAAGCAAGCGGTTTGTGGTTGTAAACACCGAAGGAGTGCCAGTGCAAGATGCAGTTACGATTGTCGAGAGCGAACAATTCGCTGCTGTGTCTTTCCACGTTGTGGATTCGGCTGACACCGCGAGGGGTTTCTACGTTTGCATGGATACACGGAACTTGGGGGGTGAAGCCTGTGAGGTACAGGTCCTCGTCGCAAACGCTGCCGATGTTCAAACATACCTGAGAGGCAAGGTTACAAACGTCGGTATCTGGGTCATTGCATTTGTTTATTCTGAAGCGTCGGGTGGAGTCGCCATCGTGGAAATCGATCACCAAGTCGATAGATTCGAAGATGTTGCTACAAGTGAATCGCTCGCAGAGCGACAAGCAATGGCGATAGCATCCGCATGTGAAACTTGTGAAGGCGCATTGGCAGCAACTCTTCCAATCCCCACTGCCGTCACAGCGTACGTCCAGTTTACCTGCGCTGATTCAAGCCGTAACTTATCCACAAGCGGAGTTGCGCAGCTCATCCTACCTGGCACTCACACTCTCACAACCTTCAAGGATCACGTGACGGAGTTGGCCAGCAAAGATCTTGTGCTCCAGTGCGAGATGCCCACACTTCCGTTCAATGGTCCGACAATTTTGATTGTGCAAATTGACGGCGTGACGTTTTCGAACTCGCTCATTGTACACTGCTACGACCCTCGCCTGTGGCGCATCACACGTATCGATCCACCGTGCGGATTAGTGCACAATCCCCTCAAGCTGCGCATCACAGGCGAACACTTTGTTGACAACAAGAAAACCATTATCCGATTTTCAGATGCGACCCGATACCAAAACTTCTCGGCTCAAATGGAACGGTATCGGTTGCTGATTGTGCGAGTCGCAACTGTGCGCAACTTGCGCAATCTACTGCCGCCACAGTTCATCTCGGCCGTCTCGCTCGGAGGCTCCTCTGGCGGCCACTCGCCACAAAAGACGCAGCAACTGCAATCCCAGCCAAACCGAGACGAGCTATCGGGACAATCGCCGTTCATTGTTGTCGCGCGCGTCGAGTTTCAGAACCAAAGATTCCAGGCCACCAGCCGCGAGAGCGCCGTGCTCGCGGCATTGGCCCTGACTGCGAATGCGCCGCCGCTCGGGTGGGAAGACCAATTCGAAGTCCAAGTTCCCGCGCACGCCATAGCGTCGGCGGTTCTACTCGTAACCCTTGAGTTGGTTGAGACGCCTGGTGGCCGCTCAACGTGGGAGCTTGGGCGCGCGATCGTCCCAACTGGCGGACTCCAAGAAGCTGTGTTGACCAAGAAGACATATCCGCTCGAAGAGCACTTCCGATGGCGCAATCGGGGACCTTCGAGTCCTGCAGCGAGCGAGGTTGAGGTATTCTTGCATCTATCTCCGATGATGACCAAGCAAGACGTGTTTGTGTGCGATGTGGCATCGTTCACATTGCCACAGTGCTTGCGCGTTCAGATTTCATCCGGTGACTCATATTTCTCACCTTGTCCGGCGGTCAATCACACCGAAACTGACGATTCTGTCGCAACCTCGGAAACCCAAGCAATTTCTCAGGCTTACCACCCCTTCTTTCGGGCGTACGAGCTTCCTGTCGTAGTCGACACCGCGCCACGCGTGTTACCACGCACAGCCGGTGGCGAGATCACTATAACAGGTGCAGGTTTCATCGACAGCGGAGAGAGCCACCACATCTGGGTCCGGCTCTTTGCGTGTCGTACTGCTCTCAACATGACCGAGCAAGCGCTCCTCGAGGCGATCAACACGACTGCTTCACTAGACTCGACTTCGGCGCAAGAGGCTTACTTCATTCGCGACGTGCATGCAACATTCGTATCTCCAACAACCCTCAAGGTTGTCATACCAGCGCGTCTCGCAACCTACAACCTCTACTATCGTGTGTCGATTGACGACGGCGTGTACTTCAGTTTAGCTTCATCCAGCTCGCATGTCTTGCTGTACAGTGCCGACGCTGTAGAGCCTAAAGGAGGCCCCGTGAGTGGGAACACGTATGTGGCCGTGCATGGATCCAACCTGAACGCGTGTATGGCTCTTGGTGGCTTGTCACCTGTCGTGAAGCTGACGTGGATGCGGGGTGCAAAGGAACTCGAGCATGTCATTGTGCGCGGTGAATTTTATCCACCCGAAGACATCGTGTACTTCTACACACCGCAGAGTAAGTTTGGTCTGCAAAACATCACAGTCCACGTAGAAGTTTCTCTCGTCAACTCGAGCGATCTCGCTCTCACCCAAGTCGTGACAGGAGGCCCTCCTGCTACTGCTACGACCGTGCTCTCGACCACCGCGGTTGCGTTTGGCCAAGACGAGATCCCGTTCGTGATCTACCGCACGCCTGCCATCAAATCTATTACACCCCTCATTGGCCTGGTGTGCGGCTTGTCGTCGGTTGAATTGATCGTGCAAGGGCTCGATGAAAAGGCGACCATTCTGCTCAAGGGATCGATCAAGGCGCGCTTTAAGCGTCGAGGTCAAATGCAAGTAGCCGATGTCCATCTCCACACCGCAGCCAGCGGCACCAGCGAAGGCAAGCTCTCGACAATCGTGCCCCGCTTCGTAGTCGGGTCAGCGACCGCCACTGAGGTAACAGCTCCGTTGGTGGTCTCGTCACCGACGCGCCAGCAGCAGCACCACCAAGTGAATCGTACACAAGGTGCGCCAGTTAAAGTGTGGACACGGCAAGGAGCCGTCTATGTTGTGCTTTTACGGGCTCGAAATCTTTTCGTCGCCAAGAAGACGTCAACCTGCAATCCATTTGTCGTCATTCACTGCAACAAAGCCCAACTGAAGAGCACACGGAAAGATGGCACGTCCTCCCCTGTGTGGAATGAAATTTTTGACTTTGATTGGCGCAGTGAATCGGAGCTTCCGCACGTCATCCGCCTGTCGGTAGAGAACCAGATCTCGTCCAATCAAAGCGAGCTACTCGGTCAGGTCGCGATCACATTTGCCGACGCTGGTGATCTCTCGAAACCATTTTGTACGCGCGCTTGGTTTCCACTGCGCCGTGTATCATCGAGAGGAGCGTCCTCACTGGACAGCAACGGGAAACGACTGGAACTGGGGGATCTGGAAGTCGCAATAGCATATATTCCCGTTCCTCCGAAAAAAGCGCCCCCTCGGTTTCTTCAGGCTGCAGCGCTCAAGACCTCGATCATGTCGGCAATGCAACAACAAAAGAAAAACGCGGCTGCAGTGGCGACTTCTCAGCCGCAACAGGACACACCACGGACTCGCAAAGAGCGGCTCTTGCGTGCATTCCGACGCCACGGAGCGCCGTCGTCGCTCGTACCGAGTGAACTTGTCGTCGAGCTTGCTGTGAATGGCCAGGACTTTTGGTCCAGCGCTCCAGCACGTTGTCTAGCGGTATCGGCGCCCATCGTGTTGGCCACAGAGCCAACATTCATAGGCCTGAGCGGAGGCACGCCATTGACGATTTCGGGCATGAACTTTGTGCAGTCGGGAATGCTCCGTGTCGCCTTCGCCGTTATCATCGGTGAGGTGCCGAAAGTTCAAGCACTGATGAGTAAGAAAGCATCACCGTTAGCCGCGCTGGAGAGTAAACGCGTCATAATGGTTGAAGCACGGTATCGATCGAGCCACTGCATCACGTGCGTGACACCCCCACTTGAAGCAATCGGCGCAAGCGATACTTCAGTCGTGAACGTGTACGTGTCTCTCAACGGGCTCGATTTTGACAGTGTTGCGTTGCCCCTCGTAAGCAACGAGCCCATCACTGACGCCTCGAACGCTGGGGACAATAGTGAATCGGCCCGTGGTGGGTCAGCAATCGATTTGGTTCAGAATTCTGGGGAGAAGTACGTGATCAACCACAAGGTACTGAAAAACCAGGCTACCGAGCGAGGTATTGAACCGTCGCAGACACTGCTCCATCAAGTGCGCGTGTATCTTCGGCCGATCATCCATCGCGTTCGTCCCGCCGACGGTATCTACACGTCATCACTGATCGTCGAAGGAGCAGATTTCTCCAATACTGGAATCGTGATCGGTACGTTAGCTTGAAGTCGCGCCATTGTTCGGATTGGTGGTGATCTAATACAACTCTTTGCAATTACACAGCCCGTTACTGCTCAAAGAACGACGCCCACGACATTCGCACCTGCCGAGTCCACGTCGTCTCGTCACAGCGAATGGAGGTTGCCATGCCCGATTTCCCTCGTGGCACTGTCGTTACGATGAGCATCGCAGTGAACGGAGTCGAGTTCGTGCCGTGTCCTGGCGAGTTCGCGGTGTTCCAGTCCCCTCGGCTGACCGAGGTTGTACCCAGCTGGATATCCATTGCCACACACGTGAGACAAGACATCCGCATTCTGGGCATCAACTTGACAACCAACAGCTCAGCGTCTGGCAGCGTTCAGGTATCGTTCCAACGAGGCGACCTCATGAGAACAGTGAAAGGCCAGTGCGTGGATGGTGAGGTATTGTGCTCTGTTCCCCCTGAACTGATGGTGACACGGGACGAGTCCGCGGATGCGAACGAAGCAGCCAACGAGACATTGTCCTCCATTTTTGTTGACGTATGGCTCGGCGGAACTCATCAAACGGTATGTCGACTGTTTCACAACCTAAGGCTACGAAAGACTGACTCTTGCTTCCCTGCCAGTTTACGAACCGGCCGCTGGAGTTGCGTTTGTATCGCGACATTCCCACTGTGAGTGTTGTTGCACCGACGAACGGACCCATCTATGGCGGGTATGCGGTCACCATCGAAGGGAGTGGTTTCATCAACACGGGCAAGATTGTCGCTCGCTTTCAACTCCTCCATGATGGAATTCTTCAGCCGAATGGTCCTCAGACCGATCCCAGTCTAAGTCCAACTTCAGCGGGCAAAGCAATCGTGCGGCAGTTCATTTCATCCCCAGCTGTGTTTGTAGACGTGGCGGCTCGTTTTGTGTCAGCTGAGGGGCTGGTGTGCACAGCTCCATCGTTCCCGCAAGAGGGTGTCTACTGTGTCTCTGTCGCGCTCAACGGAGTTGAGTTCAATACCGAAGCGGCAATCCGGCTGTCCTCATCGTGGTTTCTCGCATGGCAGAACTGGCAGCGACGCAAACAGCTCACAGCGCAGCGTCATGCTCTGGAGATGGCGCTTACGATTAAGGTCGATGAGCCGACAGCCCCCCACCTGGGGGATCTGGGGATCCCTTTGCCCGTGACGGCAGTGAGCACCGTTCTTCTCAAACCTTCAAGCCCTCCGTCGGCAGCCGTCGTTGAGACAGCGTTCGGGCGGCGAGCTACTTCACGCTCTTCGATTAGGACACCGCGCCCAGGGAGCGACAACCAAGAATCGTCCACCCCAGACTCGCCAAGGCGGCAAGGAGAACAGCTCCGAATGGCACTGGAAAAGATGGTGGACGATGAGAGTGTCGAGCGAGCCGAGGACCACTTTGTCGACTTGCGGTTGTTGCAGTGGCACCCAGCGACGGCCGCGGACAGGTAAGACTTGACGTGCTAAGCTAAGGTGGATTGGAAGAGGCGTGCGTACTGATGAAAGGGTCTCTCCCCATCGCTTGTTTTCATGTCGTTACAGGAGTCAGGCGCTCAGCGTACTGTTGTCAGAGCTGTTCAACGCACCCGAGACACAGCAGATCATGATCCGGCGCATCGGCTTCGTGTTTCGCATGCGCGGCTCGCGCGACGTGTCCACGGGCCACTATATGATCGCCAGTCTCTCATTGTTCACACACGCGCTCAAGGTCATCTTCCCACACGTGCCAGACAAGCAATTTGAGGAAGTATGGCGCATGGTCGACCCTGCACAAGTGGGCTTCGTATCGCTTCACAGTCTGACGAAGCGGTTCATCGTGACCGAAACCATCCGTCCTCGAAGTCCAGAGCCAGGGCCAACCCACTACGACCCGAGTTATGCACTGGTCGAGACCAAAGCCCCGATGCCAATCATTTTGCCGGAATCATCGGCACCGACAGAGGATGCTGGTCTACCGTCTGAGCTGTTCATGAACTACGATGCCTTCAAAGCCGTGCGCCCGCGCGTGAAGGGCGGCGCCTTCCTCAAACGCGAACTCCAGGCGTCGTGGTGTAATCCCGTGCCAAAGGAGAAGCTGTTCCAGCACGAGACCGACGAGGAGCTCGAGCGCACGTTTGTCGAGCTGCAGCACTCGCAGCAGAGCAGAAAGAGTGATCGGCTCGGATCGCTGGCATCGACAACGTCTTCTTCGCGCCATTCGGCACCCCGCCCGCCGTCGATGGATAACCGATCCAAATGGAAGCCACTGCTCGGTCAGACCGCGGACATCGCCCGCGAGCGCGACGATGATACCGTGGCGGCGAACAGCGCAGTCAGTCGCGGCGAGCGGCTCGCGCGGGCCGCAGCGGCGAACGAACGTGTCGCCGACAAACTGGCGTCGCCGCGCGGTGCGATGCCTGCAACAAGTGGCACAGCCGGCCGGGTCCCGACGAACCGCACGCGCAGCATTCTCCACGACGATATCGCGCCGCTATATCTCAAGTTCCTGCGATCTAAGGAGGCACAGAAGAGCAACTCGATGGCCAACGACGGATGAGAGATAGGAAAACCAAGCGAGTGTGTATTGTTGTGGAGCTGTCGACGATCACAGTGTGGTTAGCTCGAGTTGCGCGACGCAGAACGCGAGCAGCTCGTCCAGCCGGACAGCGCCGATGTGGTCGACGTCGAAGAACATGAACGCGTGGATAGCATCTTTGTCACCGAGTGCGCCGGCCGCCGTCACGACGGCGCGGAAGTCGGCGAGAGCAAGCACGCCGCCGTGCGGTTCGGCTCGCTGGGTGAGCTCGCGTTGGAGGCGCTCCCATGTGGTGGCCCCGGTATCCTGCCTGCACGCCTGGAGCAGCCGCTTGAGCGCCGAGCGCTGGTGGATCGTCATGCCGACCCGCTCGTCGTGGGCCGAGCCGGGCTCCGTGGCCTCGCCGTGGCGCTTGGTCGGGTCGAGGATATCGTTCGTGAACGCGCTCGAGCGCGCAAACGCGTTGCGCGAGTCGGAGCTCGTCGTGCCAAAGTCGAGCCCGACGCCGGTCGCGACGGCGTACGAGTATCGCGTCACGGGCTGCTGCTTGAGCGCGTGGAGTTTGGCCCTGTCGAGGCTGTCGACTTGCCCGCGTGTGAGATGTGCGACGTTCTTGTCGACGACGCGCGCCCCGTTGCGGCCGCGCGGCACGCGAGTCGCGCTCGCGAGCAGCGCCGTCTCGGGCGCGAGGAAGGATGACTTGGTGGTCGAGGCCGCGCTGGCCGCGAGCATCTCTCGCTGGGTAGCGTCGCGCTTGGCTGCGAGCACGCTCTCGTGGAGGCGCCGCGCCGTCTCGACGATCTGGGTCTCGCGCAGCGTCGCGCGTGGGCCGGGCGCTACGCGGACCACGCCGTCACCATAGTTGGTACTCGCCTGCTGGGTCGTCTCGTACGTCGTGCGGCCGTTGTCGTTGGCGTGGAGCAGCACGCGGTTGTGAGTCGACTCGGCGACGCGCTCGGCCGCGCGCTCGGGCGACCGCAGCGCGCCCGACGCCGGCACGAGTCGGCGGGAAAACCCCGTCGCGCTACGCAGCGCGTCCTCCTCGACCCAGTTGCCCACGAGGGTGCCCTGCGCGTTGTTCTTGTTGTAGCTCGCGAACATGCTCATGGCTGCGGCTGCTGTGTGGGCGGCGTGCTGGGGAGGTTTGTGGGCGATTGAATGCTCTCTCGCGGCTTCCCGAGACGGTCAAGATAAGGTGCGCACCGTTCCGGTCATGTCGTCGGGCATGGCTAAGAAAAGCACAATCACGTCGACACGGCGTGCGGGTGGGTCTCACACCAGTCCAATCCCTCTCTGCCTTCTCATCGTTCGCTCACTCGACGGCGACCTCGTGGGCTGCACGCAGACTGCCCGACGGGGAAAAGAAAACCACACGTCGCCATGGCCGCCGAGCGTGACGCACAGCGCGTACTCGCCGACCCGCACGCCGAGCTGCCCGTGAAAAACTTCAAGTACGTCAAAAACTGTGTCGAGCTATACCTGTCCCAGCGCGGCATCGACGAGCTCGCGCATTTTGAGGATTTTGTGAATCTCGAGGTGCTATGGCTCAACCATAACCGGCTCGCGCGACTTGACGGGCTCGACCAGTGCTTCCGCCTCAAGGAGCTGTACGCGCAGGGCAACCGCATCCGGTCGCTCGACGGGTCGTCGCTCGGGCACTTCAAGTTTCTCCAGACGCTGCGGCTCAACGACAACAAGCTGAGCGACTTTGCGTCGACGCTTGCCGTGCTCGCGCGGCTCCACCACCTCGAGGACCTCGACTTGTACGGCAACGCGATCGAAGAGGAGGACAACTACCGGCTCCACGTGATCCGCGCCGTGCCGTCGCTGCTCGTGCTCGACCGCCACGTCGTGACTGAGGACGAGCGCGCACGGGCCGCGCGGCTCCGCGACGACCCTGTCGTGCGAGGCGACCCGAACGGCGCGCCGAGGAAGCCAAGGCCGAAGCGCGAGGTCGTGGCTGGCGCGCCCCCGCAGACCATGTCGGGTACCGTCCAGATGCTGTTCAAAGAAGTCGAGAAGATCGAGCGCGAGCGCGAGGCCGCGCGGAAGGAAGCGCTCGCGCAGGAGTTGCGACGCATGGGCCAGCAGCAGCAGCAGCTCACGCACGCGCCGTCGTCGAACACAGCGTCACGAGGGGCCGGTGGAGCGCTCGACGCGTGGGAAGTGGCCGCGCTGGAAAAGCAGTTTCGCGCGCTCGAAGACAAACCCAAGGGCGGCATCACGCTCGACCGAGTACCCTCACTCGTCGCGTACTTGGCTGACCGGGGCTTCACAGTGAGCTGCCCTCCCAGCGTGCTCACGCAAGAAAGTGTAACCCAGCCACCAGGGCCCTTGTCGACCGCCGAGACCGCGGCGCTGGCAGCATGTCTCCCCGCGAAGATCGCGTGGCAGCAGTTTCTCCAGGCCATTGAGAAGCGACAGCTACAGGTCCAGCGCATGGCGCCGGCGCAGCTGCGGCAGCGAGCTGACGCGTCCTTTGCGCAGGCAGCCGCAATGCAAAAACGGTTGAACGGCGCGAGCGCCGAGGACGCTCGTGCCAAACTCACGCGAGACGCCCACAACGCTGCACAGCGCGCGTACCACTTGGCGGCGTTGGCGGACGGGACGAGGGAGAGTGGAGGCGACCGCAAGTCGCGCGACAAGACGGCTCTGTCGCCGCTACGGACGCGCTACTACGTGACAACATTTGCCCGCGAGGATACCGAGACGCCCACGTTCCACGAGCTGAAAGAGCAAAGCGCACGAGTCGGAGCAGAGTTGAGCACCAAGTACAAGTTTCAGCAAAAGGTTCGTGATGGACTGGATCTTCCGCTAGCCGCGCATTGGGGGCTGAGCTATCGTTTCGTGTTTTGTAGGATTTCCAAAAGTACATGGTCAAGCAGTCTCCACCAGCAACGACGATCGTGCGACGCCAGTTCAACCTCTAAGGCGCGGTCACGCAATGAAGTCTTCGAGGTCGGCGAACGCATCGTCGCCGTCCTCCTCGGCGAGACACGAGTCGATGAATGCGTGGCGGCTGCGGAGACGCTTACGTCGTTTCGTCTGGATGATCGGCACCACGCCGACGAGATGTCGCTTCACCGAAGACGGCACCTTCTTCGCGTCAGCGCCGCTGGTCGAGCGTGACGACGCCATGGACGTGGAAAGCGCGAGGTCAGCTTCGATAGTAGATAGAAACACACGGAGGCTCCGCTTGGATTCCATTGGCAACGCATCCTACACAGCACAGCACACGACATGGGTCATCAAACACCCACAAGGGCACAAACTCGTAACGTCCTACTCACGGCTTTCATGAGCGTAGCGACGAGCGTCGGCACACCAAGGAGAAACACGTCGAGTTTGAGTATTGTCGCCGATAGCTGTGACCACAATATAGCGTCATGTCATTACGTCCCACATCATCGGTGTGTTTCCATCGCGTTTGCCAATCAACGCTCTTCCTTACCTTGGATTTGGCAGCTGCCTGGGCCGTCGCATCTCGCAGCAGTGCGAGCCATGCGCGCCCTCGCACTGTGACAGCGATACTAGAAATAAAGCTCTGTACGAGTGCGTCTCGATCGATCATGTCTGTGCTACCCTTTGGAGCTGTGGATGAGGCACAGCAGTGCTTCCCGATCTTGGCCGCCGATTCCACAACATTTGAGAGCTTTGAGAGAGTGCGCACACTGATCCACGAACCGTCAGCGGACGAGAAGACGGTGGATGCGAGAAGCGTCTGGATTTTCACGGTTCGTACGAGCAGTCCGGCGGTGTTCTGCGTGGCTCGTTGGCTTCTACGTGATGCCTGGGATTTGACAAAACTCATCATAGACTGCGAAGCGACGGAGTGCGCACTTTCCAGGAAGCTGAGGACGGCGACAAGTGCTGTACTCTGTGAAGTCTTGGTCGTGAGACGCGGGAGGCGCTGTACCCGATTGGACACTGAGGCTTCTTGGGCAGAGGCGGGTTCTTGGTCTGTGTCACCAGGTTCATCACGGGGTTCGTCTCCTTCAACAGATGGAGTACCGTCACTCGTCTCGTCCTCTTCTTCATCATCTTCATCACGGATTTGGCGAAGCCGTCGACGGCGCCCTCTTACGCAGCGGTCTCCTGGTTGCTTCGTTTCCGTTTCTTTTGCGTCGCTCATGTTTGGCGTCTTGTCTTGGACATCTCTATCTGCAGCCAATTCATCGTTGTGGAAGCCGCAAGCACTGAGTACAGCACCAGCCCGATCGATGTCCGCATGGTTTGGTGGTGTGAAACTTGACGTCAATGGAAAGCTTAGTGCCAATAGAGCACGTAGTAGCGGTGGTTGATTCACCACGTGATCACACAGAAGTTCGTACGCAGCGTCGGCGACAACATCGGTCACATGTCCACTGGACTGCTCGTGGTCACAAGATACGCCTGGAATATTAGCGTCTGCTTGTTTCGTCGAAAAATCCACGAGCTTGCGAACTAACGCGACAGCTGCGAGTCGGAACTTCGCGTAGGCATCGTTGTCCATCACACATTTAACGTCGTTCAGGAGCCGAAGTGCCACGCTGTTCAGTGATCCAACACGATGCGACTCGTTACCTGATCCAGATGGTGCTTGCTCAATTTTCCCCAGACCTCGAACCAACTCGAAGAGAGTTTTGCTTTGGGTAATAGCGCCGACGGTCTTGGCGAGCGCGACACATACGCGACTGAGTACCTCCTCTGCTGCCCGACCATCTAGTGTCACCGTGAGCGCAGTGGGGTTTTCTGGTACGACGAGGTGACGCATTGATTTCGGGTACTGCGCTGCAAGTGACTCTCCGTAGGTCGTAAACAGTGCTCCATTTGCTGGGGCTGACACATGCTCGTCGACTTCGACAGCTCGATTGAACTTGGCCTCGGCTACAGTCGCATACATGGTGACGAGCGCTTCAACTTCTGAGGTGACTCGCATGTCACCAGGGTTTGTGTTTTGTGTTGATAACTTGAAGACGTACGCGTCCAACAAGAACAAAATACCGTCGAGAGATGCACCGCTATTGGCCTGGTGGGTTGCTTGGTCTGTTGCCAAACCCTTCAGGATCTCCACGATTCGTGAGAGAAGCTCCGACGACAAGGGGCTCAGGGTTGATGCGGCGAGCTGTAGAACATTTGAGTCAAGTTGGTTGTCCTTTTGTGCAAGAACTGTATCGGCCATCGGAGTTGTGGCACTGAATTTTCGCCACAATCGAGTGATACTCATCTGCGACTCGAGCAGCTCCCATACGGACGATTGACTGGTGCTTGAAGAGAATTGGTGCATCTCCACTTGGCGTCGAAGAGCTAAGTTGCAGAATGCACAGCCTAAGCTCACACGTGCTGCCATCGACCACACGAAACGAGTATCACCCACTCGAAGCTGCGCACCCCCACTACTGACCCATACAAAAAACTCGTCGCGATGGCGTACGAAGATGTCAATCCAACGGACGACCTCATGGCCTAGGTGAGCGTCCTTGGTGAATGGATTCGTTGATTTTGATGCCCCCCGCGAGGCTATGGCGTGTTCGACACCGAGCAGACCGTCGACGATGCTTTCGAGTAGACCACCGAGTTGCAGCGCCGATGCGACGGAGCTGTTCTGGTTATAGCATGCGTCTAAAGTCGATACGGTGAACTGGCGTAGACGATGGCGTCGAAGCCCAGAGGGTGACTCGTGCTCTGTCTCCGAACCGCTTTCGTCTTCGTCGTCGGGTTCGGTATCGTCCCGATCATCCGCGTGTGAAGCTGGTACGATGAAGTCTTCCAACGCACAAGCGAAAATCCTTTGAAATTCAGCCAAGGAAGATTCGCGCAGTTGGCGCCCCTCAGCATTCACTAGTGACGCCTTGACACCGCGTGCTTGGAAGATGCAGACAAGACGCTGGAATGTCCACCCACGGTCGTGAGTTAATTGCACAGCGTGCTTGATGGCGAGCACAACTTCCTCTTCTTGCTGAGTGTCAAGTGCGAGGCCATCTTGCAACCAGGAGCACCAAATGTTAACTGCAGTTCGACGTTCAGACGCGTGGGGTGATGATAATTGCTTCCGTAACAACACCATGGAGAAGTTATAGAAGTCTGTGCCACCATGAAAGTTAGCTACATCGTCATCGTCATCCATGTTCAAGGTTCTAAATTACCTTTCAGCGATGTCACAAGCGTTGCAACAGCGGAATATCCTGCATCGAGGAGTTCTGAGTGCTGGGACAGTCCTGCCAATGTGCTTAGCCAGTCCTCTAGAAGTTGTCGATACGGAGCGACCAAACTCTTGTGGTTCACGACGAGGCTTCGCAGCTGTCTGAATGCACGCTACAGAAAAGAAGAGACAAATTCAGACCACAGCACTGGTGGGAGCCACCACAATCTACGGGAGTGAAGTGTACCTCGGACTGGGAAGCTACCCGGGATGAATCGAGCAGAGTCTGCAAGATTTCTTCACGGACGTCCGGTACCTGCCCCAGTCAATACGATATGAGTGTCCGGATAGCAAAGCGGCCGCCTTGGTCCAGCTTCTCGTTACGAACCGTGCAGAAGATGACCTCGATGACGATGGAACCCACGTCAGCGTCGCCGGAGTTACTCCACGCGCGGGCGAGTTCGTGCAGTAACTGAGCCTTCCACACACGCGCGTGGAGTTGTCGTCCACCGAACTCGAGAATTGCCGTGGCAGCTTGTTTGATGTGTTTGTCGTCGAGCGCACAGACGGAAGTCGCCGCAACAGCAGGGCCATCGCGTAGTACGCTCAGAATTAGTCGCTGCGCCTTACTTACGACAGAGTCGCGGTCGTTCGCCGACGCTGCCAGGGTTGTCCCGATGAGATGGTGGTGCAGCAGCGGCTTGGATGCACGGATCACGTGGAGTAAGAGCACCGCATCGCTCGCGTCCAACCTGGCCGACTTCGTCTCAATGGCCGACGAGTCGGATGTGAAGGTGAGCAGTACGTCACAAATCAGGCTCGCAAGCGGTGGGTATTGGTGGAGCGACTAGTAGAGGAATCAATCAGCAACGGGTTAGTGACCATGGCATCCATCATCGTCGGAATGCGTTGTGCAATACCATTTGGACGTTGAACTCGCTTTCTTGGCGCATGTGGGCAGGAAGCCTCCGGATGAGAACACGCGCGACTTGGATCCACGCAGCAGCCTCGTCGCGGGCATCGGAACGCGAAGCCGCGAGCAATAAACACTCACGGACGAGCGGGTTGATTCCATCGGTCGGAACTTCCGATCCGGCAGTCGGCGCGATCAACTGTTCGACGCTTTGCTACAAAGACACTCAGAGTGAGCTCATGCGTTTCACAGGGTGAGACTTCCTGACACGACCCACCCGCAACTGGGTCCACCCAGGCCGCGACACTAGCGTCGTGTGCTCGCGCAGCAGCTCTAGCAGAAACGGCACTGTCCGCACGTCCCATGGCAGCTCGAGTAGCTGGACGACGTGCTGGTGCAAGAAAAAAAAAACACGTGCAGTGAGCACCAACAGTATGGGATTCTACTGGACCGTCGTGCGCACCTCGTGGACAATGGACGTGGACACATCGGGCTCTGTGATCGCAGCATCGGTCGTGGTCTCGGTGGTCCGACTGCCGTCTCCGCTCGAAGCACGCGTCGAGGTCTCCACGAGCAAGTGGAGCAGCACGGGGACGAGCGCGAGCAGCTGGGGCAGCGCCTTGGTACTCGCGGCGGCCATGGCGTCGCGCACAAACTGGAGCGCGATCTGCAGCACGACGCGGAGCTCGGCCGCGACCGAACTCGCGCTGTCGCTGGCGTCGCTGCTGTCGGCGGCCGAGGCCATGTACGCGAGGCTGATCTCCGAGACCCAGCGGAGCGCCTCCATCTCGCCGGCGTGGCCGCGCCAGAGCGACTGCAGCACGCGCGTGGCCGTGCGCTGCCGCGTCGCGCGCGTTCGCAAAAGCACGTGGACGAGCGCGCGCCACTCGTGCGCGTCGCCGCTCTTCTTGCGCTCGGCGTCGGCGAACGCGTCCAGCAGCCCGTCGAGCTAAAAGAGCGCTGTGTGTCAGTGGCCCACGACTCAAAGCCGCCATCGCAAGCGCAACGCACCTCGTCGCTGTCGATCGTACGCAGGTACTGCGCGACGGCGACGGCGTCCGACGCGCTCGCGCGCCGTAGCTCGGCTGCGTCCAGCATGCTTCTCTCACAAACTCAAAATTCAAAAAAGCTTTCAGTGTCACTAACACGGGGGTATACACAGGGCGGAGGAACATGCGCATGCCGACTCAAAGGCATCAGTGTGTGTGTGTGGGTACGTCTCTCTACTTACGTTACGCGCGGGGCTTGGGCAAAGTGGACCTAGATAGTACCGCTCAGCAACCGCTCGACGGCCGCGTGCACGTTGCCCTGCGTGGCCTGGAGCGCGCGGATGTTCTGCTCACGGTTGGAGAAGCCCATGTCGACGAGCTGGGAGAGCTGCGACGCGTACGCTTCCTCCGGGTTCGCGACGGGAGCGGCCGCGGGTGCTCCCAAGCCGCCCATTCCCGCATTCCCGAACAGCGCGCCAAAATCCAGGCCGTTCACGGTCGACGCACCACCTGGCGCCGCCGCGGAGCCCCCGGGAGCAGCGCCTGCCGCGCCACCAAAGTTCATGCCCGGCAAACTACCCTCACACAAAAGCAAACAGTCAAGTCAGCACTGCAGTCGTGTCAGACACGCTCGACAGAGTTTTCCGTCACTCACCTTCCCATGAGCCCCGAGCCCTGGAGCTGCTGCATGGCGCTCTGCATCTGCATCATGGCCTGGATGTTCTGCGGATTCAGCATGGACCGGAGAAAGTCCGGGTTCATCATCATCTGCCGCATCTGCGGGTTCGCGTTCAACATCGCGGCCATCTGCGGGTTCATTTGCTCCATTTGGGCCATGAATAGCTGCGGGTTGTTCGCAATCTGCTCGAGCATGGGCTGCATGAGCGGGCTCTGGAGAAGCTGCGCCATGAGCTGAGGATTGGCCGCTCCGGCGGTGAGGCCGGCTCCGAATGGGTCAATCGCGCCAGCAGCGCCAGGAGCTCCGCTGGCAGCTCCAAACGCCGGTACCGCCCAGGGGTTCGCAGCCGCGGCACCGGTGCCTACAAGGATAAGGGACAAAAGGGTACGTCAGAGAACAAGATTAGCTAGCCAACGCCGCGATTGCAACGCACCAGCCGCAGTGGTCGCCCACGGATTTGCCGGTGCCGCCGGGGTAGTGGACGGGGCCGTGGTCCCACTGGATGGCTGTGTCGAACTTGATGCATTCGCTCCGGCCACACCAGGCATCGTGAACGCAGCCGACGGCGCACGAGTTCCGCTCGCCGCGGCGTCGAGCAACGGTTCCTGGACGTCATGGTACATGCGCCGCAGTGCGTTGAAGCCCTCCGGATGGCTCTCAATGTTCCGCAGTGCCGTGTCCTGGCTTCGCATCATCTCGCGCATCGCCGCCGGGTTGCGCATCGCCTCCATGCTCTGCCGCAGCAGCTCCGGGTCGTTCATAATGTGGTTGAGCTGCGGGTTCTGCTCGAGCAGCTGCTGTATCGCCGGGTTGCTCTGCATCATCGACCGCATGATCTCCGGGTTGTTCATGATGCTCTGCATGATCGGCGACTCCATCATCTGGCGCATCATGTCGGGGTTCTGCATGAGCTGCTGTTGCATCGCCGCCATGTTGGGCATACCCGCGGCTCCGCCCGCGCCAAACATGCTGCCAAACGGGTTCGCTGCGGCCCCCGCAGCAGGCGCCGGCGGCGTGAAGAGCGGGAACCCAAACGGATTCGCAGCCGGCGCCGCCGCCGGGGCCGCCGCTGGAGTACTGGTCGCGGGCGTCGCGGTCGACGGGGTGACCGCCGCCGGGGCACTGCTCGCGGGTGCGCGCGGGCCGGCCGATCCGCGCACGAAATAGAGCGTGTCGTCGGCCACGATGCCTACGGTACACATCCCAGGGTACACACACACACACACACAGGTCAGCCGCTGGTGGTCTCCCTCTTCCTCTCCCCACGCGTCCCGCCGCACCGTAGCTCTCGAGCGTCTGGTCGTCCTTGAGCACCTTGCCCTTGAAGATGAGCCGCTGCTGTGGCTCGGGCACCTCGGTCTCGGCCACGAGCGCCGTCTTGCACTGCGCCACGGTGCTCTCGAGCGCGATCTCCACCGAGAACTTCTTGCCGGCCGTCGTCTTGACCTGGAGCTGCACCATGTCTTCGCTCTGCTTCGCTGTCTCTGTCGGAGCTTCAAGGCCCAAAACACAATCAACGGCAAAAAAGGGAGGGAAACGGGTTTGTGGTTTGAAACGGGTTTGAAGTCGTCAATCATCAGTCACAGACCCATGGGCCCATGAACCTACCTCTAAGAATGTGGTACGAACATCGTATAATAGAGGGAGGACGGCCATTTTGGCGGGAGTTTGGCATCGACTGAGCATGGCGGACAAGCACCAGGCCGAGGAAGAGGAGGCGCGGCGTCGCGACACTGTGGAGGAGACAGCCTCGGAGGAGGAGGAGGAGGAGGAGAACGCGATGGAGGACGCCGCCACCACAACGTCCAGCGAGGAGGAGTTTGAGATGCGCATCGTCCAGCGCGGCACGGCGCCGGCAGCCACCACGAGTGACGACGCGCAGAGCGTGAGCGATGACGCCTCGTCGGCGGTCGAGACCGAGACGGAGCGCGGCGGCAACAAGTGCTCGTTCTGCTCCAGCCGCAAAACCAAAGGTACGCTGTCTTTGCTGGATGGTTCGGTGGCTCTGGCGCGCTGACGCTCATCGCCGTGTGTGTTTTGTGTGGCAGCGTGTTCAAACCTCGCGTGTAAGCGCTGCTGCGTGCGCATGGACCAGGAATGCGCTGTCCACAGCAAAGGGAACGAGCCAAAGCCAAAGGGGAAAGCATCCGTCGAGGCGGCCTCCGTAGAGCTGCCGGTACGGAAGGTGCGCAAGCCCGTGTTCAAGAACGAGTTCAAGGAGTCGAGCGTGATGTGTAAGTGGGTCGTCCGCCGAGAAACCGAGGTGATGTTGATCGCTAACGACACGTCGGTACTGCACAGACTATGGCGAGACGGTCACGCTCTTCTGTGTGCGCGACTTTTTCCAAGCCAAACAGCTGAGCCAGTCGCTGCTGAACGACCAAACGCGTCGCCTGCGCGCGAGTGCCGCGGCGACGCCCGTCAACGCCGATGGGCAGCCAAAGAAAATCGAAAAGAAACGCCCAGCAGGCGGTCTCGAGGCAAAGGCGCGTGTGTTGGACGCGCTTCGCGCCGATGGGGACGTCAAGCGGAGAAAAGTGGTTTCTCCGGGTCACTGACCTGTGGACCCGATCAGAATTGAGTACCCAGCACACGAAACGTAAATGCGAACAAACCACGCCATGGCGTCCATCAATCAATCACGCATCCATGAAGGAATACTGTCGCTCCCGCCAGAAGGTGCAGCGTGGCACGGAACCACTCTATCACCCGTTGGTGTACTACTAGTTGTGGAGACAGCCTCCAGTGGGGTCGCATTCGCCGCCACCGGTGGTGTGGGCTTTGGCTGGGCTCCAAGCGTTGACTTTTTTTTGGTTTGGAATTGGATTTCTTCCTGGAGCTGTTGGATTCGGAACTGGTGCTCCCGGAGCCGCTTGCGTGCCTGCGCTACTTCTTCGCTGGCCTCCTTCAGCTTCGTATCGCTCGTCGCCTTGGCTGACTCCAAGGCCACAAGTCGCGCCTGCTGCTGCTTGGTTTGTGATTGGAGCTGCCCGTTGCGAGCTTTCAACTCTTCATTCTCGCGGTGCAACTGTGTGAGTTGCTTCGTCAAGTGGGTCTCTGCCTGCGTCAGATCGCTCTTCCGCCGCTCGGTTTCGCTCGCGCGTGCTGTGAGTTCTCGAAGAGTCTACAAAAGGGCGACGTCAGACCAACAGCCTCCACCCTCCACTACTTGGGGTCGCTCCACTCGTCCCACCCGTGACAGCTGCTGCACTTTGTCCTCTAGCGTCTGCTTCTCGACTATGAGTATCCGCTGGTGGTCTTCTAGCCTCACGACAGCCGCGCGAGAAACTTCAAGTTGCTATGGGAATCATGCAGTCATCAGAATATTGTTGCTGTCCCATGGACACCACGAAAAAGACGTTCTCCAACCTGAGAGAGTTCGCGTTCCGACTCCTGAAAGCGCATGAGCAACGCTTCCAGCTCGGATCGGCGCAACTCGGATTCGTTGACTCGCTCTTTCGCAGTATCGAGGTCGTTCAGTCCAGATTTGACGCGGTCATCCAGCGATTGATTCTCTGATCGCAGCAAAGCTAGTTCGCGACGAAGTTCTTCTGCCTGCCGCTGCAACTGGAGCTCTTTTGACCTCGCGAGCTCGCAGTCACGCTCACGCTGCCGTCGTAACTCTTGGAGTGAGACTCGCTGTGACTCCGCCTCCATGCGGAACTGTTCAAGGGG
The DNA here is from genome assembly GCA_023335895.1 of Pythium rishiriense. Classification (NCBI taxonomy): domain Eukaryota; phylum Oomycota; class Peronosporomycetes; order Pythiales; family Pythiaceae; genus Pythium; species Pythium rishiriense. Next base: position 26,373 of record JAADVT010000137.1, read on the forward strand.
GGCAAAGACAAAAAGTTAGTGCAGAAGTACGAGCAGGAGGGGCGAGACGAGGGAAGGCATACACGGTCTGCGAGGACCCTAGCTTGTTGGGCCTCTCGCTGCGCAAGTTCTGCCTTTGACGACAGATTCTCTTTGGTCTCCTGCAACTCCCGCTCGAGGTCGGCGATTCGTGATTCCAGCTGATTGCGCTGAGTGTCATGACCAGTTTGCTGGAGTCGCAGCAGTTCGGTCTCTTTCTCTTTCTTTGCCAGTCGCATTGTGAGCATTTCAATCATTTCATCCTGAACTCGAGTTTCTTCTCCATCGAGTCCATGAACGCGACTTCCAGACGTTGGACCGATTCGTGCGGACGACATTGTGGTGTATGGGTGTGCTTCATTCTGGTGTGATCCTCCTGAGTGAATCACAGCACGCGCGTCCTTTTCGGATTGTGAGATGCGAAATGCAAGTCTCGGACGTCTACTCTAGCGTCGCTTTGCATACCGTGATCACTTTGCCGACTCGTAGTCCGCCACCTCGCGACGGTTTCTCTCGCTTGCCATCGCCCGACACGAAGCAACTCACAGGCGGTAGTGCGTTGCTGTTAACTACGTCGTGAGAAGTTCTCCCTCCACTTGTCAAGCGTTGGCTAGTGGATCGCAAACTCATTGCTTCTCCTGGCTGTTGCCCCGGCGCAACAACGATGGTGATGCAGAGTCTCTTCCACTCTGAAGGTTAACAGGGACATCTATTTATGTGGACATCAACACCGACGGAAGCGATTGCAAGACCCATCGATCTACTACTAGTAGTTGGGATGTATTTTCAAGAGGATCATTCATCAAAGAAGCACGGGGTATGGAATGTACAGCTGCCAGCGCTTAGCTTGACCGATCGCATTGCTGCGACCGACCCCGACACGTCGAAGGAGAGTTTCTCACTGTTGCACTGGCATAGCTGGAGGAGAGTTCGTCTCCCAAAGACTTGGCCTCGCACACCCATGGGGAGCAGTAGCGAGAATTTGACGCTTTGGTTTTCGGTGAATGCATTGAGAGAGCTCAGGTAATGAGATTCCGCTAGTATAATCAACATGCAAAGGAAAGGGCCTACGCCACTACAGCGCAAACCCGTGCTCCCCTGCTGTCAGATGTCCCTATACTATATTCTCGTCATTGCTCTGCCATGTTGATCGATCATTGTGGGGGGATTCGAGCTTTCTCAGCGATCTTGGTGATTTTGATGTCGTCATTAGTGATCAAGAGTAGCAAATATTTTTCTAGCATCATTGAAAGCAATGCCTCCAGTCCCCACACGCATATATACTCGGTACACTCACACGCATCGCACACTCACACGCAGTCAAATCGGTTGGGTCTCATCATACAAATGCCTCGAATACTCTTCACAATGGGAGTCCGGCACGGCTCGGAGCGCTGCAGAACGCATTGCAATGAGCCGGCTTTCGTCCTCAGACTCGTCATCTGTAATTGTATAATCACCTGAGCACCGCTTGTATACATGCATGCACCAATAGTCGGCACTGTCGATCAGCGCGGGTCGCTGTTGATGCTATTGTGTCGAATGGTGAACTGAGCTGTTGGAAGGAGGAGGAAAGGCTTCGAGCCACATTCGAGACGGCTTTGAGTGGAGCGGGGAAACCATTGGCGCGAAACGGCACGTGGGCGTAAGAAATACGTAAAAAGGTAAATATTGTTTCCATGAAATACCCTAAACTAGTAGGGAACTATGAGATAAGGCTTCTCTGTAGCCAGTCTGGACGGCGCGCTTTCTTCAACTCGTTGCACGAGAACGGCAGTTCCAGGGCCCGGTGGAAGAAACGGGCGAGCGTATCCAAGCCGCCGACGGCCGCAGCCCCCACGGTGGACGTCAGTCATGAGTGACGCGCGCCGTGCCTGTACGTGCGCGCAGCTGGAGAGGTGCGTTGGTTAGACTTGGGAATTGTATGGAAGAGACGGCGAACTGACGCGCTGCGGTGAAAAAGCAGAGAAGTGGCGGCGCTGGAGCGGCTCGTCGGGAGATATCAGCGCGAGCTCGTGGCGAGCGCGTCTTGTCGTTCGTGCGGGAAGCGTGCCCACGAGTCTCTGCCTGCCGAAGACGAGGAGCTCTTCGAGAGCCAGCTGCTGGACGCGTTGCGGTGGGAGGGCGAGAGCGGCGCGGAGCCGCAGGTCGCGAGGAGATGCGGACAGCACTGTGACTTCGCAGAGGTTAGGAGCGAAGCTCACTGCAAGTCAGATTCTGTAAGAGCTCAGTCCTGACCGAGTGGTATGCTGTACGCGTATAGGTACCGCTACCGTCCAGCGAATGGATATGGACGAGCGATTGGCGCATCGACGTGAGCAGCATGACGGATGAGAACGGATGGACGTATGCGTTTTCACGTGAGAATCTGGACTCCGGGGTGGGATGTCATAGGTCTGTGCATGCATGTGCTGTGGCTGGGCTGCCACGGCTCGGGGCGAATCGTTGTGGTCAGCGCCCTCATTTTTATGCGTGGTTTCGTAGTAATCGTAGGATAGGGCATAGTCTGCGGCGACGGCGATGGCTGAGGCAACGCAAGTTTATCGGTTCGTCCGACTTGCCACATGCTACGCGTTCAACGCTGGAGAATGAGGCTCAGATGGGCGCCTTGGTAAGCAGTCAGTGTCATCATATTCGTGATCACCACGCCAAATGAGCTCAAAAACGTGCGATCCTTACAGCGACAGGCAAACGAAAAGCTCACAGACCAGGTGAGCATACCGCATTTCATCATTTGTGAGGAATGGGGTTTTTCCGTTCTGTGGGCTTTTAGCTGACTCTCAAAGCGTTTGCGTGTCAGTTGCGACGCGCAAACGACCAGATTGCAGAGTACGAAGCCAGACTACGAGCGTACGAAGCAAAACTACTCGAAATGCAACATGGAGCTTCCTCAAAGCGACCTTCCCGGATCTTCGTGCCTCTGAAACACGATTCAACTGCGACAATTGCCACGCCATTTTCTCCCAGCAAGAGCCGTGAAGTGCTCAATCAGACCGAGGCTCTGTTGACCCAGATGCTCGGCACCACTGAGCCGGCTTTGCTAGACGACGCGACTCGCGAGGCGCAGCGAAGACGGTCCGAAATGGTGATAGAGTGCCAAAGCGAGCTCGATGGCGCCGTCACAGAATTCCACAGCCTGGTACAGACCCTTGACAGTGCCCCACGGCGCGCCATCTCCAAGCCGACGTCGGGAGCCTGATGTACACAAGTGAACAATTCAAGAACAATGCAATCTAACAATCGGAGGTATGCTCTGTTACTATTTAAACGAGCAGCTGGATGAAGACGTTGTCGTTGACGCCCTTGAGCAGCAGCTGCCCCGCGTAGTCAATCTTCTTGGCGCGCTTGGCGGCACGGAGCGTGCCCATGATGGCCTCGAAGAGGTCCTGGCAGCGCTCGTCCAGGAAGAGCTCGCCGAACGTCACGCCGAACTTGTCGCCCTCCTGGCGACCCAGGCGGCGGATCTCGACCACCAACATCTCCACTTCTTTCTCCACTTCGGCGTTGCTGCTCATCGTGGTGCTGGGGTGGTTGGTGGGAGCTCCCTCTCCTCCTCTCTTGAAGCTGACTGCCTGGGACGAAGGTGGCGTGGACCTATGGCTTCCAGGTAGTCATGATTAATCCTCCTCATTTTCCGCCAATGGGAATCCTTCGCGGCATTTTGTCAGCAAGACCTCGAAGCGCGGGAGCCGAGCAGCGCACCATCGAGGCGACGTCCGCGTGGGCAGGCAGGGCGACGACAGGACCCCCACCCCCACCGTAGCGATGGCGATGCCCATGGACGATGATGAGATCTACGCGTACGAGCAGGAGATGCAGGAGATGGACGAGTGGGAGCAGATGCACGCGCACGAGATGGAGGCCGCCGAGGAGGAGCTTCGCGCGCTGGACGCGGCCGAGCGCGCCAAGCAGCCGCCGGTGGACATCCCTCGGCGCGACGTCGGGTCGCAGGACGTGACCATGAACCTGGACAACCGCTTTGCTGAGACACAGGAGGACCGCGTGCAGTCGTTGCTGGACCGGTGCGCGACTGCGCTCGGCGAGACCGAGAGCGAGCCCATGCCCGACACGGAGATGATGGACGACTACATCACGCGCAAAGAGAAGGCGAGCAAGCTCGACGCGACGACCGCACAGTATCTTCTATCGCGCCCGCCGATCGACTCGGACTCGATGGCCATCGTGCTGCCGACAGGTGAGCGACGCTTCCTGCGGAAGCGCATCCCGATGATGGAGCCCCGGCGACCGCCACCGCCCAGCGTGGCCGCCAATTCACTGATCCCTATCGGTGAGCTCATGGAAGTCCTCGAAAAGGTGCGTCGTCCTGCGGTTGGTCATTGGGCGCCTGAATAGAAAGAGTTCCAAACGTGTGCTTTTGTGTCAAACAGCGACAAATTGAAGCGGCGGTCAAGGCGAACACACTTGCTGAAGAGAGTGCCCAAACCCGCGTGAATGCCACACTCAACCGAGACACGACGCTGTGGCTGGACAAGTACAAGCCGCAGCGCTTCGTGGATTTGCTCAGTGACGAGAAAACGAACCGTGAAGTGCTAGCATGGATCAAGCAGTGGGATAAGTTTGTGTTTCCCGGAAAGAAAGCGTACAAGCCTACTTGGACAGAGGTTGACACGGCCAGTGCAGGCAACACGAGCAATGGTTTCAGCAACTCGGCGTCGAAATGGAAGAATAATAGTTTTGGGAAAGATGAGTACAAGGCGGACGAGAACGACCTTCGTCCACGGGAGAAGATCATCCTCATCTGCGGTCCGCCGGGTGCCGGTAAGACTACGCTCGCGAACATCGTCGCCCGCCATGCGGGGTATAACCCCATTGAAGTCAACGCCAGCGACGACCGGACGAGTGGTGTGCTGAAGAATAAGGTACTGCTTCTGAGTGGACGCACTTTAAGATGGGGACAATGACTCACTGGCAGCATGTTGACTTCGACAGATCATCAACGCCATGGAGATGCAATCAATCTGGGGGGATAACAAACCCAACTGCATTATTTTGGACGAGATTGACGGTGCGATGAATGGTGGAGATGGAAAATCAGCGATTGCAGCAATCCAAGAGATTGTCTCGACCCCACTGCATGCACCAACAAAGGACGGCAAGAAGTCTAGTGGTCGACGTAGCGACAAACACCCGCTCACGCGTCCCCTGATCTGTATCTGTAACGACCAGTATGCGTCTGTGCTGCGTCCATTGCGCAAGCTCGCCAAGATCTTCGTACTCGACACGCCCAACTCACAACGACTGGTGAGTCGACTGAAAGTAATCTGCCGTGATGAAGGCATCAAGAGTACGACTGGCGCGCTCGCGGCCCTATGTGCGAGCGGTGGCAACGACGTCCGCTATTGCGTGAATGCGCTGCAGTTCCAGAGCGCACAGACCAAACACATCACGTCGGCGGCTGTGGCTGCCGGTCTTGTGGGGCAGAAAGACTACAGCCGTACCGTCTTTGAGACGATGGATATGGTCTTCTATCAGACCGCCAAAGCCAAGGCGTCGTCGGTGCTGGCACAGGGTGTGCTCGACCAGATCGATGAGGCATCGCACGGACTCGGCAACTACTCGCTGTTGGTCAACGCTCTAGACGAGAACCTGCCCAAGATGATCTTTAACGACCCCACGATGAGCAAGATCTGCGATGCCTTCGAGTGGATGGGGCTCGCTGATTCGTGGGACACTGCGATCCGCGCCGACCAGCAGTTCGCGCTCACCTCGTACATCCCGTTCGCGGCGCGGGCGGTCCACTTGGCGTGCTGCACAAGCTCTCGGAGGCGTATCGAGTACCCGAAGACCCACTCGGACGCGTCCAAGAAACATGACAAGACCCGCAACATTCTGCAGGCGTTTGTTGAGAACTCGCATATGCAGCAAAGTATGCGCAACAGCGCCGACGTGTTGGTCGTCGACGTCGTGCCGTGGCTGCTGGCAACGCTTTCTCCCAATATCCGCCACTTGACGGCGAATATGCAGTCCGATGACGAAAAGGCGATGATCACGCGATTGATTGAGCTCATGTCGACGCTCGGTCTTTCGTTCCGCCCGAAGTACTTACCTGACGGCTCGGAGGAATACGTGCTCGAACCGTACGTACCAAAATTATGCCATAGCTGCGTGGCGTATACGATTCTGATGTTTGTGGCTTGCTTGTTTGCGTCCTCAGGCCACTCCACGAAGTCGTAGAATTCCGTGACCCCGACAACCACGGGCAGTTGGTCTCCCGAGGCCCAATGCTACCGCTTGCGGTGCGCAAGATGATCACTCGGGAAGTCGAACTGGAGCAGATGCGGAAGGCCGAGGCCAACGAAATGGCGAAATTGAGTGCCAAGGGTAATCGCGCAAAGAGCACCTCAGTTGCACCGACAAGTGCCACAAAGCCGAAGCCCGTCAGCGTGAGCGACCAGCTCTCGGCCGCAGCACAACAGTTTGTGCTCCCCGAACTCACAGGTTTGTTGTTCAACTGTGGAGACCTTCTTGATTGATTCCACTGATTTGTTATGTCTTCTCATGAGCAGACGAGCAAGAGGCCGCCAAGATGGAGGCCATTCGGAAGCGCAACCCCTTTGCATTCGCGCACCGTGAGGCCAAGCGGAAACGCGACGCCGAGGCGAAAGAGCTCTTCAAGAACCAACACGAGGACTCCATGGCAGCCATGGAGGGCGCCGACCGGGTGGACGACGCCGCTGGCACTGCGAAGCGCCGCGCAAGCGTGCGGTACCGCTTCAACGAAGGCTACACGAGCGGCATCAAGACGCCCGTGTACATGCGCGACTTACTGGGCTAAATCAGTGTGGCATTTTGTTTTGTTACGTGTCTGTCCTGGAGCCGACGAGACGGATGGCTTCCTCCCTCTACTTTTTGCTCTTTTTCTTTTTCTTCTTCTTGTCGCCTTCCTTCTTGGACGCGTTCGTCGGCGACAGCGGGTCGAGGCTCGGAAGTCCCGCGGCGCCCAGCAGCGACGGCGCCGTGCGCGGGCTCGTGATGCCGTGCGGCCGCATCGGGCCCAGCACTTCCTGCATCGCGAAGCGCAGCAGCCGCGTGACCCGCGCGAGGCTGTCGCTGCTGGTGCTGCGGAACGTGCTCGTGTGGTGCGTGAGCTCGGTTGCGGTCTGGCGGTGCGTCGACACGCGCGCGACGAGCCGCAGCGACGGCTTGGTCGTGGCGGTCCCGGCACTCGCCGACGTCTTGAAGAAGAAGCGCGAGCCGGGCGCGTTCGCCACGAAGGCCACTTTTGCGTGCTCCTCGAACTTGTCCCACGACAGCGCGCCGCGCGCCGCCGCCGCCTGCATGGGCACCGACCCCGCGCGTGGCTTGGACATGGCGGCGCGATGATGGAGCTGCTGGAAGAATAGAAGCGAGATCTTTGGGAGATGCGTTGCCGTTGGGTCTCAGACGAGCTCTCTACTCAGCCTCAGACAGACTCAGTCGCCAGCTTCAAGGACAAAAATACTCGCTGCGTTCTCATGGCTACGTGTCCTCCACGCCTCATTGCACGCGAGAGAGAGCATGAAGCGACTCTTCCCCGCGCAAGTGGAGACGCCCACGACGAATAGCAGCCATGTGCCGGAGCCTGTGGAAGACGCGAACGATCTGGTCGAGCGCAAGTTCCACGGTACGTCCCAGCGGCCTCTCCCTCTCCAGAGAAGCCCCTCATAAACTGTCGTGGCCCCTTGGAACACAGACACGCTGGAGGAAGTGGTTGCGCTCAAGCAGATCCTGCAAGAGTTTCTAGCGGAGCCCGCGACACGACCAGTACCACCGGCGACGGATATGGCTGCGATACGCTCTAACAATGCTCCGCGGCGGGGAGCCGACCAACAACGTGAGTCGTTGGTGGACAGCGAGTCGCCACCCCGAGTGCGCGCGAGCCGACGCTCAGAGCGCATGCTACGCCAGAGCCTCCATTTTGAGCCCAACTTCCAGGCGCGCATGCGATATTACATGCAGAAAAACCAGCTCAAGAAGGAGCAGATCCAAGCCGTCGTGGAAGAGAAAACCCAGGAGGACCTCAAGCTCGCACCCACCATCAACGAGGTTGGTGGACGCTTGTGCGGCTATCGAGGAGCTTGCGACTTGTATGCATCTCACATGAATGATGGCAATCTGTAGCGCTCGAAACGCATCCACCGGAGCGTGCACCACTTGCATGCGTGGGACCATGAGAAGAAGCTAAAGCTCGAGCAGTTGCGCCAGGCCGAGCGGCAGCGCGAGGTGGAGGAAGTCACGAGCGCACCGCGAGTGTCTCGCGTCTCACGCCGGTTGAGTACTAATCGAGTCGACGATCTCGCACTATGCAAGGTAGAAGACCGACTGCACTTGGTTGGTCTCATTTACGAGTATCAGCAGGAAGAGCGTGAGATCGAGGCCGCCAAGCGCGCTTGCGGTGGGGCGGATTTCAAGCCACGCCTTGCCCCTCACTCGAGCAAACTAGTACGAAACCAATGCGGACCTGTTCACGAGAGACTTCACGAACTGTCCAAGCGTCAGCAAGCGGGAACTGGGCAGGGCCAGCAGGTCTCGCCAAAGCGAACAAAACCCGTCGTGACGGTGGAGGCAGCGATCCAGCGGCTGGCCGAGATCGGGGAGGTGTATCGCGCCAAACGCGCCGAGATGGCGCAGCACCGCGAGCTCCAGCTAAAGGAAATGCAGGTACGAGAGTCTAATTTGGCGCCCACAGTTGGAGTCGCATGCTGATCGGATGTTTAGGCGTCCCAAAAGCTCAGCTCCAAGAGCCGCTCGCTCGCGGAAAGAGCTCGATCCAAAGAGCAAGAACACCACCATCGCAAATGCCCGTGCTGCCAACAACCGGAAGATAACGAGTCTCCAGAGAGCCAGAGGACGGTAACGTCGACGCAGGCCTCAACCATCTACGAGCGACAGCTCGAATGGCTGGCCCGCAAGGAGCGAAAGTGCCAAGAGGAGCGGGAGCGTCGAGAGGCCGAGGAGGCAGCGTCGCTCGCATTCCGCAACCCACAGTACCGCTCTGCGTGGGATCCGCTTGAGCTCGTGGAGCAAGGTGACACTCCTAACAATGGCGCTGGCAACGATGGTACAAACAACGCCTCGTCGCCCGGTCGAGCCCAGCAACGCCAGCAGCGACGGACGAATCACTCGTTCTTCGAGAAAAGCACCAAGTGGGCCGAAGACCGCGAGCAGCAGCTCGCGCGGGAGCGGAAACTGTGGGAAGAAATCCACTTGCGGGACTGCACCTTCAAGCCCAAGCTGTGCTCCGCGCCGCCACGTCGCAACGATGCAAGTGGCCAAGCAGGCTCGCCGTCGCCTCGCTCCGTTCTCAAGTCGCTGGATCCAGGGTTCTTCTCACGCACACACCTCCGGACGCCAATGCTGGACGCCGAGGGCAGCGAGGTGTCCTCCGATGACTGTATGAGCGGAGAGGAGGGAAACGATAGCGACGAGACCAGCGAGTCGCACGTGGTGTTCTATGACCACGGCGAGCGGATCTGCTCGCGTTAAGATGGGTTCAAAATCGGTCGATTATCCACCAATCAAGATGACGATTCTCCAAGTAACGGCACGAGATTGGTTTCTATTTTAAGCCAATGTATTTCCATGAAGTGGTAAATATCACCAATCACATTGCACTGTGGGACGTCGCCCCACCCCTCGTCGTCGGCCCGCCTCCCCACTCGTTTCGCTCCCTTTCTCCTCCGCTGTCTTTTTGGTTCCTCCCCCCTCCCCTCCCCTCCCCCCCTCCTGGCTGTGCTCCCCCCTTTGCTCACTTGTGAACGTGCGTTGTTCTGGTCACTCGCCGCCCACCCAAAGCCAGTCTTTGGGGTCGCGGAACGCCGGGTGCACCAGAGAGACACACACCGAGAGAGGACCCTCCCGTCCACATCTCCACGGAGGAGCGTTTCCATCTCTCGAACGGCCATGTCGTCGGCCCAGTTCTCGTACTCGAGCGCGCGCCTGCGCCGCGTCAAGTACCTCCAGTTCGGCGTGTTCTCGCCCGAGGAAGTGCGCGCCATGTCGGTGACCAAGCAGACCAAAGTCAACGACCGCATCGTGCCCGACGGCATCTCGCGCCCGGAGACGTACATCAACGGCCACCCGGTCATCGGCGGCATTGGCGACCCGCGCATGGGCACGTGCGACTTTCGCGCGCGGTGCAAGACGTGCGACTGCACGTACAGCGGCTCGGGCGGCAAGGTCAACGACTGCCCGGGCCACTTTGGGCACATTGAGCTCGCGCGGCCCATGTTCCACCTGGGCTTTATCAAGGAAGTGCTCAAGATCTTGCGCTCGGTGTGCTTCCACTGCTCCAAGGTCCTGAGCGACGAGCGCGACCACCGCTTCCGCGCGGCCATGCGCATCAAGAACGGCAAGCGCCGCCTCAAGGCCGTGTACGAGATCTGCGGCAACAAGACCATGTGCGAGTACGGCGAGGAAGCCGACATGGAGAAGATGCGCGAGGACCTCAACATTGGTCTCCAGGGCGGGCTCGACGCCGACAAGAACAAGCCCAAGGAAGGCGGCCACGGCGGCTGCGGCGGTCTCCAGCCCAAGTACCGCCGCCAGGGCATCAAGATCCTCGTCGAGTTCCCCGAGCAAATGGAGGACGTGCCCGGCTCGGGCGACCGCAAGCAAAACCTCCCGGCCGCCAAGGTGCTCTCGATCTTCAAAAACATCTCGGACAAGGACTGCTTCGCGCTCGGCCTCGACCCGCGCTGGTCGCGCCCGGACTGGCTGCTGCTCACGCTCATGCCCGTGCCGCCGCCGCACGTGCGCCCGTCGGTCGCGCTCGACGGCATGGCCCGCGGCGAGGACGATCTCACGCACAACCTCGCGTCCATTGTTAAGGCCAACCTCGCGCTGCTCAACTGCGTGCGCAAAGGTGAACCGTCCCACATCATTGAGCAGTTTGAGCAGCTGCTGCAGTTCCACTTGAGCACGTTCCTCAACAACGAGCAAGCCGGCCTGCCGCAGGCCCAGCAGCGGTCGGGCAAGCCGCTCAAGACGTTGCGCCAGCGCCTGCGAGGCAAAGAGGGCCGCATCCGTGGCAACCTCATGGGTAAGCGTGTCGACTTCTCGGCGCGTACAGTCATCACGGCCGACCCCAACTTGGAGATTGACCAGGTCGGTGTCCCGCGGTCCATCGCCATGAACCTCACAGTGCCCGAGCGTGTCACGCCATTCAACATGGCGTACATGCACCAGCTCATCTCGAACGGACCGCTCGAGCACCCGGGAGCCAAGTACATCATCCGCGAGGACGGTAACCGTATCGATCTGCGATACATCAAGAACAAGTCCGACCTCGCGCTCAAGTGCGGCTGGATTGTCGAACGTCACCTAAAGGATGACGATCTCGTGCTCTTCAACCGACAGCCGTCGCTCCACAAGATGTCCATTATGGCGCATCGTGTCAAAGTGTTTGATTGGTCGACTTTCCGACTGAATTTGTCCGTCACGGCCCCGTACAACGCCGATTTTGATGGTGATGAAATGAACTTGCACGTGCCGCAGTCGCTGACCGCACGCGCCGAGGCTCAGGAGATGATGATGGTGCACAAGGTGATCATCACACCGCAGAGCAACCGTCCCGTCATGGGTATTGTGCAGGATTCGTTGCTCGGTGTGCAAAAGTTCACAAAGCGCGATGTGTTCCTGGAGAAGGACCTCACGATGGGCCTGCTCATGTGGGTGCTCTCGTGGGATGGCCGTGTGCCCACGCCAGCTATCTTGGTGCCGAAGAAGGGTGAGTTGGGCAAGTACCGACCCATTTGGACGGGTAAGCAGTTGTTCTCGAAGATTCTACCGCCGATCAACTTCAACGGTTTCTCGACGACGCACAAGAACGGCGAGAAGTTCACGGCTCTTGCGCCTGTCGACTCGCGAGTGATTGTGCAGCGTGGCGAGCTGCTTGCGGGTATCATTGATAAAAAGGTCATTGGTTCCTCGGCCGGCGGTCTTGTCCACGTGATCATGTTGGAAAAGGGCCCTGAAGAAGCCCGCTACTTCCTTGGTGCCACACAAAAGTTGGTGAACAACTGGCTTGTCCACCGTAGTTTCACCGTTGGTGTCAGTGATACGATTGCCGATGTGAGTACTCTGAAGACGATCGTCGATATCATTACCCAGGCCAAGGTGCAGGTGCATGATCTGGTCCAGCAAGGCCAGAAGGGAAAGCTCGAGCGTCAGCCCGGTCGTACGATGGTTGAATCCTTTGAGCAGTATGTGAACAAGGTGTTGAACACGGCCCGAGATCAAGCAGGTCGCGAGGCCCAGGGCAGTTTGGATGAGACCAACAACATTAAGGCCACTGTGACGTCCGGTTCCAAGGGTTCGTTCATCAACATTTCGCAGATTATTGCGTGTGTGGGTCAGCAAAACGTTGAAGGCAAGCGTATTCCATACGGATTCAACCGTCGTACCCTCCCGCACTACGGAAAGGATGATCTTGGTCCTGAGAGTCGTGGATTCGTCGAGAACTCGTACCTGAAAGGTCTGACGCCGCAGGAGTTTTTCTTCCACGCCATGGGTGGTCGTGAAGGTTTGATTGATACTGCCGTCAAGACAGCCGAGACGGGTTACATCCAGCGTCGTCTTGTGAAGGCCATGGAGTCTGTGATGACTCGGTACGATGGTACCGTGCGTAATGCTCAGGGCGAGATCATCCAGTTCTTGTACGGCGAGGACGGTATGGATGCCGTGTGGGTTGAGAAGCAGCGTTTCGAATCGCATCGTCTGAACAAAAAGGAGTTCGAGAAGAAGTACGTCTTCGACATTACGAGCGAGTACCTTGGTTGTGTTCCGAACGCGCCGGACCAATTGTTCCTCGAACCTGATATCATTAAGGACATTCGCTCGAACCAGGACACTCAGCAGATTTTGCGCGAGGAGATTGACCAGATGCAGAAGGATCGCATCAACTTGCGCGTCATTCTTGCTAGTCGTGGTCAGGGTCAGGAGTCGGATGACGCTGCTCAAGTACCTGTCAACATTCGTCGTTTGGTCCAGAATGCCCAGCAGCTCTTCAGTATTGACATGCAGAAGCCGTCCAGCCTCCATCCGTCGGTTATTATCAACGGTGTGAAGGAACTGTGTCAGAAGATTGTCGTCGTCCAGGGTGAAGATCGTCTTTCAAATGAAGCCCAACAGAACGCGACGCTGTTCTTCCAGATTCTTCTGCGATCGACGTTGGCTTCGAAGGCTGTGACTCTGGAGCACCGTCTGAATGAGACCTCCTTCGAGTGGCTGATGGGTGAGATTGAATCGAAGTTTACCAGCGCGCTCGTTGCTGCAGGTGAGATGGCCGGTGTCGTTGCCGCCCAGTCGATTGGTGAGCCGGCGACGCAGATGACGTTGAACACGTTCCACTACGCCGGTGTGTCCGCGAAGAACGTGACGCTTGGTGTGCCCCGGTTGAAAGAAATCATGAACATCGCGAAGGATGTGCGTACGCCATCACTCCAGATTTATCTGACACCGGACTGTGCACACGATGCAGACAAGGCCAAGTTCGTGCAGTCGCAGCTTGAGTACACTACACTGGCAGACGTGACTGCGAACACTGCTATCTACTATGATCCGGATCCGATGAACACGGTAATTGAAGAAGATCAGGAGTTTGTGGCCACTTACTTTGAGATGCCGGACGAAGATACACCGATGGCCCGCTCGCCGTGGTTGCTGCGTATCGAGCTGAACCGTGAGATGATGGCTGACAAGAAGCTGTCGATGAGCGAGATCGCTGCGCAGATTGAGGCTGAGTACGGACAAGATCTTTCGTGCATCTTCACGGACGATAACGCAGACAAGCTGGTGCTCCGGATTCGCATCATGAGCGATGACGAAGAGAAGGTCCAGCGCTCATCTGACACTGTTGTTGGCCAGGAAGACGACACGTTCTTGAAGCGTGTGGAACACAACATGCTCACGCAGATGAAGCTGCGCGGTGTCCAAGGTGTCAAGAAGGTGTATATTCGAGAGAACCACCCGACGACATGGCACGACGACATTGGTTTCAAGATGACGAGCGAGTGGGTACTCGATACGGATGGCACCAACCTGCTCGACGTCATGTGCTACCCACAGGTCGATGCGACGCGCACGATCTCCAACGACATCGTGGAAATTATTCAGGTCCTTGGTATTGAGGCCGTGCGTCGCGCGTTGCTGAACGAAATTCGTCAAGTCATTTCGTTCGATGGTGCCTACGTGAACTACCGTCACTTGGCGTGTTTGACTGATGTCATGACGTTCCGTGGTCACTTGATGGCGATCACGCGTCACGGCATCAACCGTGACGACTCGGGACCACTTGTCCGTTGTTCTTTCGAGGAAACAGTTGAGATTCTCATGGATGCCGCCATGTTTGCGGAGGGAGATCCGCTTACGGGTGTGTCCGAGAACATCATGTTGGGTCAGCTTGCGCCGCTTGGTACGGGCGTGATGGATCTTGTGCTTGACGCGCGTAAGCTCGCAAACGCGATCGAGTATGAAGCGTCCGAGATCCAGCAAGTCATGCGTGGCTTGGACAACGAGTGGCGCAGCCCGGACCATGGACCAGGCACGCCGATCTCGACGCCGTTCGTGTCGACCCCTGGCTTCCTGGCCTCGTCTCCGTTCAGTCCTGGTGGTGGCGGCTTCTCCCCGGCGGCTGGTGCATTCTCCCCTATGGCGAGCCCAGCTTCTCCTGGTTTTATGGCGGCGTCCCCTGGCTTCAGTGTGGCTTCCCCTGGAGGTCCCACGTCGCCACTTAACGCCACGTCTCCAGCCTACAGTCCGATGTCGCCCGCGTACAGCCCGACGTCGCCTGCGTACTCGCCGACTTCGCCCGCCTACTCGCCAACGTCGCCTGCGTACGGACCGACTTCGCCTGCGTACTCGCCGACTTCTCCGGCATACAGTCCGACGTCGCCCGCATACAGTCCAACTTCGCCAGCGTATTCGCCGACATCTCCGGCGTACTCGCCGACGTCGCCCGCGTATTCGCCTACTTCGCCAGCCTACTCACCGACGTCGCCCGCGTACTCGCCGACGTCACCCGCCTATTCACCGACGTCGCCGGCCTACTCGCCGACCTCGCCGGCGTATAGTCCAACGAGCCCGGCTTACAGCCCGACGTCCCCGGCCTACTCGCCGACCTCGCCTGCGTACTCGCCGACGTCACCGGCTTACAGCCCGACGAGCCCCGCGTACTCGCCAACTTCGCCGGCGTACAGCCCAACATCGCCGGCGTACAGTCCGACCTCTCCGGCGTACTCGCCCACCTCACCAGCGTACAGCCCGACGAGCCCGGCGTACAGCCCGACGTCTCCTGCGTACTCACCGACCTCGCCTGCGTACTCGCCGACGTCGCCGGCGTACAGTCCTACGAGCCCCGCATACTCGCCGACGTCGCCTGCCTACAGCCCGACGAGCCCGGCTTACTCGCCGGCGTCTCCCGAGTACAACCCGACCGAGGGCGCATACAACCCGCAAGCGAGTGGCTACAGTCCGACTGATGAAGAGTCCAAGGACTAAACTGGCCCCCTCGCGTTGACCTAGGATTGTTTATTAGTGGAGAAGGACAAGGAGGTAGCGCCACGGGACCAAGAGCTCACACGAGAGAAAGCTCCGACACGCGTTCCCGGCCCCGCGTCGGCGAACTCCGACCAGTGACAGTGACCGCATTGGGCTGAATGATACCGTACAAAACTCACAAAACAAAACCGCCCGAGAAAATATATATCCCTCACTTTGATGCTGATCTGCACCGTTGAAACAGTTCCTTTGTAGACACTTGTGCTTACTCGTTGAGCGCGATGACGATCATGAGCGCGATGCCGAGGCACATGGCCACGCCCTCTTTGAGCGACTGCGCGAGCGAGCAGTCCTCGAGCAGCTCGGGCATGACGCTCGCGCAGGCAATGTAGATGAAGCCCCCGGCCGTGAAGGGCGAGATCCAGGCCGAGCCGGCGTCGCCGGCGCCCTCGAGCAGCAGCCCGAGCACCGTGCCGGCCATGGCGCCGAGCGCCGTGCCCAGCTGCGTGAGCATGGCCTGGCGCCGCGTGAAGCCCGACTGGATCAGGATGGCAAAATCCCCAATCTCGTGGGGCACTTCGTGGAGCAGCATCGCGACCGTGGTCTGCCAGCCGCTGCCGCGCAAAAACGTCGCGCCGATCGCGAGTCCGTCCGTAAAGTTGTGCGAAAAGTCGGCCGCGAGGTTGAGGTACCCGGCCGCGGCGATCCGCGCGGGCGCCGACGCGCGCGGGGCGTCGTCGTCGTCGTCGTCGTCGCCCTCGTCGTCGCTGGTCTTGGCCTTTTTGCGCTTGCGGAGCCCCTCGGCCTTGGTCGACGGACCGGCCGCGTGGGTGGCGCCGTGCGAGTGGCCGTGCGAGTGGCCGTGGCCGTCGCCGGTCTGCGCTCGCACAAACTTTTCGAGCATGAGGAAGCTCATCATGCCGGCGATGCAGTAGAGCCACACGGCCAGGTCCTGCACACTGTGCGCGTGGGCCTCGTGGTCGTGGTGGCCGTGGTGGTCGTGGTGGCCGTGGTGGTCGTGGCCGTGGTCGTGGCCGCCCGAGGGCAGCGAGTGCGGCAGCAAGTGGAGCAGCGCGTCGCCCAGCAACCCGCCGGCCGCGAAGCTCAGAAACACGCGCAGCAGCGGCTTCTGCGCGTCGCCGGCCGAGCGCCCGAGTGGCACGAACAGCAGCACGACGACGGGCGCGGCGCCCACGAGCGCCGTCGCGAACAGCGCCTCGGCCCACACGCGCGGCGAGAAGCGGTCGATGGGCGCGAGGCCCTCGTGGCCGTGGCTGTGGTGCGCGTGGCCGTGGGTGTGGTGCGCCACGTCGCTATGGCCGTGCGCGTGGTCGTGGTCGTGCTTGTGGGCGTGGTCGTCATGGTCATGGTGGCCGTGGTGGCCATCATGGTCATGGTGTTCGTGGTCGTCGTGGCCGTGGTGCTCGTGGTGATGTTCATGACCGTCCTCGTGGTGGCCGTGGTCGTGGTGATCGTGGTGATCATGGTCATGGTGATCGTGGTGGTGGTGGTGGTCGTCGTGGTCGTGGTGGCCGTGGGCCGCCGCCGCGTGGCTGCTGGCCGCCGGCAGCTGCGCCGTCGCCACCAGCGCGAGCGCCAGCAGCACCAGCACCGCGCGCGTGGTCCTGATCATCCTGCTCGCCGAATGGATTCCCCCGGAGGAGGAGGAGGAGGAGGAAGGCGCGTGTCCGGAGGCGGTCACGTTGTCACCTCGTTTCAAGATTCAGAGTCTCAGGTCCAGAACGGAGCCGGATCAGAGATGTATAGTTGAGGTGTGGAGACTGTATACTACCGGTACTATCGGTATGTTAGCCAGTCAAAGATACTGGTAAATCAATGCATTACCATCACGCAATTTTTCACTTGGGGGCAACGGGATCAGTACACTTTTTGAAACGCTCATCTTCAAATTCTACGACTGACTCTGCGCACGCTTAAATAACAAGCTCCTATGGACAAGGTTCGGGAACACTACAGACGGAAGGGAGGGCGTTTACACCATGCGTGGGTGTGCGAGCTGGAACTGGATCACATCGTCAAAGAGGTTCTGCGGGTGGCCGTCGTGCGTGACGCCCATCGCCGGCATGGGCTGTAGCTCGTCGTACATGGGCGGCTGCTGGTGCGTGTAGGAGGCGTGTGCGTACACGGCCGGACCGCGCGGCACATGGGCCGGCGCCATGGACATGGAGTCACTCTGGTTGAAGCTGTAGTACAGGTTGGCCATGGACGGCTGCGACGTGAGCCCGTGGCTGTAGCCCATGGGCGGCGGCGTCTGGCTCGAGAGGCTCGCGTACGACGTGAGTGGCACGTGGGTGGCCTGCGAGTACGCCGAGTACTGGTCGCCGCCCATGGCGGCCGTGTTGGCCACGGACACGGGCGAGTGGACGTCGTGCGGGTGGTGGAGCACGCTCATGGAGCCTGTGTGCTGGTAGTAGTGGAGGTCCCCGTGGTGGTCCCCGTGGTTGCTGCCGCTGCTGCTGAAGGCGCCGTGGTGGTGGTTCTTCATGTGGCGCGTGAGGTTGCCGGCCGTGCTGAAGGACTTGCCGCAGCCGGGTGCCTTACACATGTGGGTCTTGCCGCCGAGGTGGATCTTGAGGTGCTGCTGGAGCTTGAGCTCGTTGGGGAAGGACCGCTTGCAGCCGTCGATGGAGCACTCGAAGGGTTTGATGGACGCGTGGAGCCGCTTGTGGCGCGCGAGGTTGCCGGACGTCGAGAAGCGCTTGGCGCAGGCCACGGCCGGGCATACGTACGGCTTCTCGCCCGTGTGGGTCTTCATGTGCTCGCTGAGCGTGAACTTGCGGTTGAAACGGCGACCGCAGCCCGGCTCGCCGCACTGGAAGGGCCGGTCCGTCTCCTTGCTCGCGGCGTCCGCCGTGGGCGCGAAGGTCGCGACCGTGGCGGTCGGCGTCGTGGGCACGGCGCCGTTGGTGCTGTTGCCGTGGAGGAAGAGGTCGTCCTCCTCGGTGGGTTGCGGGCCGTGGCGGAGCAGGGACATCATGCTACGGTGGAGATGGAGGACAGGAGGTGGGTGGGGGAGGGCGGACCAAAACGAGAGAAGCCGAGAGGGGAGAGTCTGTCAGGAGTCCCGTTCCTCACACTGCAGATCGCCAAATGAGCCGCCGCTGTCTCCTTCCTTCCTCCTCTCGGTCCTCCCACCCGACGAGGCTCCACTCGCCGACGCACCGAGTCACAGACCCGCCCCGTCCCCGGCCATGCTGCTGTGCGCGGACCCAGCTGGCCGCTGCGCACCAGCGGGCTTTTTTTTGTTTTCGTTCTCTCTTCGCTCCCCCGTTTCTCCCTCCTCTCACTCAACATCGGTGTGCTCATGCGGAGAGGAGGAGAACCTCGCGACTCGGAGGGCGATCGCCACGGAGATGAGCCTCGCGTGGCTGTCTACGCACCGGGCTCCTCCCCCTTATCGCAGAGAGCAAACGTGAAATCTCGCGCGCCTTCCGCCCTTCTTTGTCCGCCGCCGGCGGCTGCGCGTCGGCCGTGGTGAGTGTAGCGCCCCGTCTGGCCCACGGGTGTGACGTCGGTCACTTACGACAATCGCGATGGAAAGAGAGCCGGCCGTCGGGGCTGTTTGTGTGTGGTCGTCGTTTACAGCAACGCAGCGCTCGCACGGCGGCGTCATAGGCCAAGCGATTGCTCGCGTGAGCTATGAGCAGCAGCGGGGACCCCCCCCTGCCCAGTTGTATTGGTATTAATACAGTACTACTACTGAATGCCGAGGCGGTCTATGGAAACGCCCAGATGGTGCCCGCGAAAGCCGCACGGCCCCATAATACTATCGCACGGGATTGATTCCGTTCACACTCATGATACGAAACTGGGAACGCAAAATCCAGTGACTTTCGGACATGGCCCGAGTGAATTCTCAGGATGGGAATGCGTGAGAAACGACTTTTAATGGATACTCGCGCGCCAACGTCGCGGAGCAGGTCGCCGGCGTGGGCCGGCAAATCCCGCGCCCCGTTCGGGCTGAACTTCGGGCACTCGGGGTTCTGGTGCGTTGGGCCGCTTGGTCAAAACAGAGTGGCGAAAACTGCGTTCCTCGAGGCGCGCTGGACTGAACGAAGCCGCGGGGAAATTTTGGGCCGCTCGAGCGATCCACCATCCTCACGCCGCGAAATTTTGCGTCCACGGTGGCCTCGTGACTCGCCGGGTCAGGTGGCTGCTTGGGGCGCGTACCGTAGAGTAGCGTATACAGTACTTCTATGACCAGGGGGTCTGCTTGGGATCGCATCGTAATTGTGAGGTTTCGAGCTCTAAAAACCCGGCAGTTTTGAGAACCTTGGGCTTGCATCAGTACACAGTCAATTCCTCAGATTGCCTCGGCCATAGCGCAGTCCCCTCTCTCGACACGTGAAGGCTCCACGGATAGTGGGACCACTGAGTGAACCACTCGCACCCGTCCAGACAATCACGATTCCACATCTGACTTCAACGTGCGGCAAAGTGCCCTCACGAGGCCACGGCACAAAAAGAACGACCATGGTACTATTATGTACTGTACTAAACAGCGCAAAGGCCGCGAACAGTCCACCCTTGGGAGTGTGCTCTGAACTCTTGTTAGAAGGGGGGTCCACCTGAAGTGCTGTTGGATGTGTTCCCAGGCACGGCGGTCAAGCGAGCAAAGGGCCCACACGAGCGAGCTCTCTCACACCGTCGTGAGAGACAGACGTTGGCTCGGAAGGGATTCTTGAACAGCCGCCGGCACAATCATTTGCATGCGCTGCTTGATTGTGCCGAGCGGGTTTCCCGGAAGCGTGAATCCTCCGAGGAGAAAACAGGCGTTGTGAAGGAGAGCGAATAGAAGGACCCGTTCCACGAGTTGCGCCCCTTGCGCTGTGGGTTCGTATGGCAGGGGGAAGAAATCACCCAACAAACGTTCCAGTCAACGATCTTTCCGTTCCACCCAAATTTTCGAGCGAGCCCAAGCGGAAGTTGGCGAGTCCAAACGCGATGGACTGACTGGGACGGTACGGTACAGTGTACTCTTCCGGCGTGGATCCACTTGCGCGTTCCGGCGCCGCGGATAGGTTGAACACGCGCACCCAAATTTTCATGGCCAATGACGCGCCGCCAGGTCCCGTACAGCGCGAGGAGGAGCAGCCTCGCTGAAATTTTCATCTTGGCCCGAAACAAAAGCCTTGACGGTCGGGTTGACCTGCCATCACCAGCAGCCAGCAGTGAGCGAGGGGGATGGTTCAAGGTTCCCAAACCAACACACAGGGGGGCGACAACAGCGGTGTCGTTTCGTGCGCGTCATCCGGAATGGAGGATGTGTGGTGTTTGTAACTCGTCGAACTGAATGATTGATTGTTGCAGGGTCCCCGTCCTGTGTGCCATCTCGTCAGCTGGCTTGTCTATGTGTTCCGGTGGACCGTCGATGCATGCATCCGTTGGTACTTTACGGCGAAATGCAACACGCGCGAAGGATTGCACACCGCGATCCCAGTCGCACGCTGCGTCAACCGAGTTCGAAGGCGACAGGCCCGCGACAGTTGGCTGTCTGCCGCCGCGGCCCATTCCCACCGACAGCCGGACGCCATCTACCCCGTCGTTCCTTCCATCCACACCCGGCAGGCGGTGGGCCCTGGCCTTCCTGGTAGTGGGTGCCAGGGGTGCCATAGTGTTCTTTTCCACGACACGCCGGCGTTCTCTCCCCGCTCACTTCTCGATTCCGCGCACTCTCTGCGCGCCGGATGAGTGTGGCGCGCGCGGCGGGAAGATGGCTGACAGGGCGACGTCACGGCATTAGCCTACGAGTCCCACGGCCAACACTTGCAGTGCCCGGTTATGCGCTCCGAGAGATGCCGCCGTGGATACGATGTGTTCGTCGTTCACATCTACACATCGACGAGCAGGATGTACCCGCGCTGACACATACGCGAGGAGGACCCCCCGAGAGCCGTGCGCGCGGGCAAGTGCGCCAACACAGATTTCGACGCGCCGCACGCTTTCCTTGAAGGCTGCCTGCCGTGTGTGTGTGTGTCCCAGGGCCGATGACGAGGCGCGTTCTACGAAAGCGACCTCGGCGCTCTGCACTGGCGGTCTTCTATGGATAGATAGAAGGGGAGACAAGAGCGGCCTGGACGCCGCCATTCTACGATATCCGATTGCATCCAGTGTATTCACGTCTAGCCATGCGAAGTGGCTGCCGTGGCACGTCGCAACCAACGCCCACTGAGCCACGTTGCACAATACAGATGCTCCTCTCTATTGAGCAGCATCAAACTATCCCCCCTCCTAGCCCAGGATATGGATGGATTGGAACGCCATATCACAAGGGTCCATACCCACTTGCACACGGTCGTGGCGATGACGGTTCTCAAATTCCACCGTTGAGTCATCCACCCCGAGAGAGCCGGAGCCGATAAACCTGAGGGAGGGGATGGGCGGGTGACTGACCGCCGACTTCAATCACAGTTTCTTCGAAAATCACAGTTCTTCTCCCACGGATTTTTTGGCAGGTGGCGCTCCTCCTCCAATGGTGACGCGCGCTTTCCTACTGTATTGTACTGTACTTGGATACCATTCAGTAACGGCCTTGAAGTTACTCATCAGTGCACGGTACTTGGACCGCTGCGGCCTCGCGGGGGCGTCGGGCTTCCAAACGGTGCCGATCCCTTCCCTCTCCTCTCTATCTTCCCTTCCCACGGCCACAGCACCGGACTGCCTCAGTTTCCTCGTCCGCCCTTCCCGTCCTCTGTGTCTGTGACGGGAGTCGGCGCGGGGTGTTTGTGTTTGCTCAGCCACCACCCGCGATCATTTCCGAAAACTCGACGTGATCGAGGAGAGCGCTCCGAGCATTTTTCGCTTGCTTCACACAGCAGGTAAAGAGAGTGCCACAAGGCATCTCTTAAGAGTGGGTACCTTGGGGCGGGACGAAGAACCGTCATTCGTGTGTGCGTGTGCGTGCATCTGTCTTCTGCTCTGTAGATTCGTCGACGACA
>JAADVT010000138.1:0-48747 GCA_023335895.1 Pythium rishiriense
CAGTTGCTACTATCGCGCCACATACCCGATTTCTGAATGCGATCACCATGTATTTTCGTGGAAAGACGGACGAAATCCGCCGACTGGAACGACAGCAAATCGAGAGACAGGAATGACCAACCACACGCAAACCGCTCGCGCATGGGAGCCTCTGGTGGCTTGGAGTACGACGCCTATGGGTAGGTAGTGAGCCACTTGATGGAGCTGGTGGGTGGATCGGGAATGTAGTCCGGGAACGCGCTGCGGTGCATGCGCACAAACTCGAGGTGGTCGCGCCAGAGCAACGCGTTCTGGAGCACCCAGAGCTTGACATGGTTGGCGTCACCCTTTTCGTAGGTCTGCGGCTTAGGCAAGTTATGGATGGGCGTTGGATCAAGCACAGCGTCCCAGAAGTGCTGGTTCTGGAAATGAGCAAGAATACCTCGTCGATCTGCTTCAAGAGCTGCTTGTGGAGCTGCTTGAGCTCCGAGAGCCGCCGCGTGCGGCCGTTGGGGCGACAAACACGCGCCGCAGCGAGACCGGGACGGCGGGCGCCGCGACCCGGTCGTCATGCGCGCGGATCGCGTCGTCGACGGCATTGGCAAGCGTCATCTTGAGGTACACGAGCGCGCTCGTGTGGAAGACCTCGCGGCCTTCGCAAACGGCCACGGGCACCGGCTCGGTCATGTCGGCGTCGCGCACGTCGAGAAACGGCTGGGAGAGATCGCCTCAGTCGTACTGCGGGTCGGACCCGGTCGTGAACTGCCACTTGATAAAGTCGTACGCGTCCTGGAACTGGCCCAGCATGAGCATGAGCGGCGCCACGATCTCGCGGATGCCTTGGTTGTCGGTGCGGCACAGGCGCAGGCTGTCGTTGGCCTCGGCTAGCGCGGCCTCGATCGCCGTGCGCGACGGGATGACCGACAGCGCGCGGATGAGCTCGAGCTTGGCGCGCATGTACGGGCGCGTGCTGAGCAGGTTCCGAAACCGGCCCGCGTGGGTTTCGAACGCGTTGGCCGGCGTCCACTCGTCCTCGCGGGCGTTGCGCACGGCGTGGTCCTCCTTGGCGAGCGCGGCGCGCAGCTTCTTGATGCGCCGACAGGTTTCCTTGTGGGCCTCAAAGTCGGCGCTTTGGTGGTGGTGGTCGCGCCCGCAGTAGAGCACGGCGTGGCACCGCGAGCACTTGAAGAGCGGCGTCGACGCCGAGGGCTCGCGCGGGCCGCACACTTGACACGCCTCGTGGAACAGCGTCATTCCCTTCCGTGCACACAGCCAAGATCGCGAATGGAAAAGAGCGCGCGACGGGCCCCGCGATCGCGCAGGTGTGGAATCCCGCGCTTTTTTTTTGTGGTGGTGCATTGTGGACCACGCAGAATCACAAATCTGCGACGTGTGGCATATCTCCTAGTAAGTGCGTTCTAAGTACGGGACAAATGTAGCCATCTCTCACCATCTGACACACACAATATGTGGAGGTATCATATCATTAGAATCCGTCCCAGTTGCTCTTGGGGTGGACGTCTTTGAAGGCCTCGAGCGCGCTGAGCTCCTGGGCCTCGACCTTTTGGAAGTGTTTGTTGTCAAAATGGCTGCGCAGCTTGGGCACCCAGGGCGTGGGCATGGTCTGGCGGCGCAGCGCCGGCCAGTCAAAGCCCGCGGCGGCAAACCACGCGAACCGGCGCGCGTCGAGCGGGGTGCCGGCGCACAGCGTCGCGCGCGCCTCGGGTTTCTTGTGGAGCAGCGCGAGCACGAGCGCCTTCCAGTGCGAGTCGCAGGTGTCGGGGAACTTGACTTTGCCCTGGAGCACGTTGCGGCAGATGGCGAGGTGGTCGCTGTCGGGCGCCGCGAACGGCGAGTCGCCCACGAGCATCTCGTAGATGAGCACGCCGAGCCCCCAGCTGTCGACGGCCACGCCGTGGCCGACGCCCAAGATGATCTCGGGCGCCAAGTACTCGGGCGTGCCGCACAGCGTGAACGTCTTGCCCGCGACTTTTTTGGCAAAGCCAAAATCCACGAGCTTGGCGAACCCGCGCGCGTCCAGCAAGATATTCTCGGGCTTCAAGTCGCGGTAGACAATGTGGCGCTCGTGCAAGTGGCCCAAGGCTTCGAGGCAGCAGGCCGCGTAGAACCGCGCGTGGTCGTGCGAGAGCACCACGGGCATGCCCTCGGGCGTGACGATCCGCTGGAACAGCTCGCCGCCCAGCAGCGCCTCGCACACGAAATACACTTTGCGCGCGTCCTGCATCGTGCGGTACAGCTTGAGCGTGAACCGCGAGTCCACGAGCTTCTCGAGCACGTGCTTCTCGTTGCGGATATGCGTCGTCTGGTTGGCCTGCTCGAGCCGCGCCTTCCACATCTCCTTCACGGCGACCATGCGGCCCGTCGGCGCGTGCTTGGCGATATATACGACACCGTACGAGCCGATGCCAAGCATCTTGACGCGGTGGAGCGACTCGATCGTGATTTGCTGCGCGAACATGCGGTCCTGGTTCACGAGCGCACGGTGCGCGGCCTGCTGGTCGAGCTGGTCCTTCATGTCGGCAAACAAATCGTGGAACAACACGGCGTCGATCACAAAGCACTCGACCTTGGAGACTGCGACCACCGAGGCCGTGCGCACCGTGTTGTGGAGCAGCGCGATCTCGCCAAACGACTCGCCGACGCCGAGCCGTGCGACCTCGACGGCGTCCGGCGACAACGGCGTAGCGCCAAACGACGAAGGCGATGGCGCTGCCGACGTGAAGCTGGTCTTCTTGTCGATTGGCGACCGTGGTGAGGATGACGCCGATGGCCCAGAGTCCCCCGTTTGGCGCTGCGCGACCCGCACTTCGCCGTCTTTGATGATAAAGAAGGCGTGCGCGTCGTCGCCCTCGCCGACGATGACTTGGTGGGGCGCGAACTGCTCGATCCGCGCGGTCTCGAGCAGCTTTTTCTTGAACGCGGCGGGCGTGTGCTTGAGCATCGCGACGCTCTCGATCGAGCGCCACATGCTGTTGTACGCGAGCACGCTCTCGAGCGGCCCGAGCAGCGACTGGAACGTCAGCTGGTCCAGCGCGAGCACGTGGACGTCGCTCTGGGCGATCACGGTCGCGGCGCGGGGCTCGCACGCCAGCAGCGCGCGCTCGCCAAAGTAGTCGCCCTCGCCGAGCGTGACCGAGTGGGTGGCGCCGGCGCCGCTGCCAATGTCGGTGCACACCACGGACCCGGCCTGGATCATGTACATGACGCTCCCGGGCTCGCCCTTGTGGACTATCACGTCGCCCGCGCGGTACTGGAGCGGCTGCACCGAGTCGGCCACGACGCGGAGCTGCTCGTCGGTGAGGGTCTCGAGCAGCGTGACTTTGCGGAGCGCGTCGAGCGAGCTCTCGAACGTGCCGATCGACCGCTGCGCCGCGACGTACCGGAAGAACTTGCCCTGGAGCGCGAACAGCGAGCCACGGGTCGAGGCCTCGGCCGCGACGCTGGCCGTGCGCCGCGCCGAGTAGAGCAGCCCGAGCTCACCGAAGGTCGCGCCCGTGGCGAGCCGGTTGATGGTCTCGCCTTTGGCGTTGAGCACGTCAAACTTGCCCGAGCGCACGACAAAAAACTGGTCGCCGGCCTCGCCCTGCGTGACCACGCGCGCGCCGGGCTCGACCTCCTGGATTTGCATGAGCCGCGCGAGTGCCTCGAGCTGCTCCGTGTGCATACAGCTGAAGAGCACGTTGTGCTGGAGCGCGTGGACGATCGCGGCTTGGTCAGTCTCGGAAATCGCCGCGTTCTCGTGGAGCGCGATCGCGTCGAGCGAGACGGCCGCGTCGGCCGCCGTGAGCGTGTCTTGGTTGCAGATGCTGCGGCGCCGCGACCGGATCATCTCGGACAGCACGCCCTCGGTGATCCGCGCGGCGCTCGGCGTCTCGTGCTGCGACGCCGACGAGATCCGGTGGCCGCTGCGGCTGCGCCCGGCGCGCTGGCTCGCGTCCGACGTGGCGCCGGGCTTGTCGTCGGGGGCGCTGTCGTCGTGCTTGACATTCTTGGACAACACGCAGCCCATGGCCGAGGGTGGCAATCACCGAGCCGGTGGGAGGAGGAGGAGATGAGTCCAGCGACCAAGAAAAGGAAAGAGTGCTCTCCCTCGCGACACACGACCGCCATCGCTCGTCGGCGCTCCGGGTCTCCACAAGGCCCCAACGCCCGAGGGGAGAACCCCCATGTATCCCGGTGCCGGGTTCTTTCAGAAATAGCGCAACACTTTCCGAGCTTGTCGCGTTTCACACCCGACAACCTATTTGTGACGCACATTCCATTCACAACGGATCCCTTCGCCAACGAGGCCCAAGCGTCGCATCGAACGGGCAGAGTCGCGAGTCGAGGGGCGACAATGCACCGCCTGGGCGTGCGGCACGCCGAGGTAGCCGTGATCAGCGACGAGCTGATCCGCAAGGCCGTGTGCAAGCCCCACGCCAACGACGACGAGATCGACCCGCTCAACGTGACGGCGATCCAGGAGGGCGAGCACGGCGCCGTTGACTTTGCGCGGCTGCGTGTGCTCTCGCTGTCCTTCCGCAACATCTTCAAGATCGACAACCTCGAGACGCTACGCCACCTGACCAAGCTCCAGCTCGACAACAACGTGATCCAGGAGATCGAGGGCATCGCCCACCTCACGCAGCTCGAGTGGCTCGACCTCTCGTTCAACAACATCACGAGCATCAAAGGGCTCGAGACGCTCGTCAACCTCACGGACCTGAGCCTGTACAACAACTGCATCTCCAAAATGGAAAACCTCGAGACCCTCAAGAAGCTCCAGGTGCTGTCAATCGGCAACAACTCGATCGCGAGCACCGAGGGGCTGCTGTACCTCAAGACGCTCGAGTCGCTGCGCGTGCTCAACCTCAGCGGCAACCCCGTGTGTTCCGACCCCGAGTACCGGCCGTTTCTTCTCGCGCACTTGGACCGGCTCCAGTACCTCGACTATGCGCTGGTCGACACCAACGAAGTGCTCCAGGCGCGCGAGCAGTATCAGGACGAGCTCGAGGAGCTCAAAGAGGTCAAAGCCATCGAGGACGCCGCGCTCGCGCGCGAGACCGAGCAGCAGAAATACCTGGCGATGCTCAAGGACGCCAACGTGCTCACGCTCGAGACGCTGCTGGCCGACATGTTCAAGGAAGACACAGAGATGGCCAAGATCGAGTCGCTCCCGGGGCTGCGCAACTTGATCGACGATTACATGGAGAAGGCCAAGACCGCGACGGAGGACGTCAAGGCCGTGCTCTTGGACAAGTACGCGCTGCTCACGCGCGAGGTCGACCAGTTCCGCCGAAAGTACGACAAGATCCAGCTCGAGGCCCAGGACGCGAGCATCCGCGGCATTGAGCAGTACCGGCGCAGCGCCAAGACGCTGCTCAAGCAGGCCGCGAACGCGAGCGCCGGCGGAAGCGGCGGCGCGAGTGGAGGCGGTGGCGGTGCGACCCCGTCGTTGGACGCCGAGAGTGTCGCGGCCGCGCTCGCGATGCTCCAGGACGCCGAGACGTCGAGCGACAAGTTACACAGCGAGCTCATGAACATCGAGTCGGACCTCGTCGAGACAGCACAGGAGCTGATCGCAGCCGTCGAAGTCTCGGTCGAGGCCATTGGCGCCGAGGCGCGCGAGCTCGCGACCGAGCACTTCCGCACGGTCGAAGTGCTCGAGAACAACTTTTTCGAGGCCGTGAGCCAGCTGGCCGTGACGCTACTCGAGCGCATGGCCGCTGAGGACGGCGAGGACGACGACTTGTTGAGCGACGAGTGCCGCGCGATCCTCAACGACCGCGACGCGCTCAACAACGCGATCAACGGCTCGCACGACATCCACATCGGCAAGCTGCTCGCCCAAGAGGACGTCATGCGCGAGCAAAGCGTGGCCAAGATCCAGGATCTCGTCAACAAGGCCAAGAGCGCCGAGTGGACGCGGAACCGCACGCGCGTGGCAGAGATCATCGCGATCCGAGAAAAGCACATGGCCGACATCCACCGCGTCCGCGACGAACTCAACCGCGTCGACGAAGAGTTTTATTAAAGCGGATGGGATCTTTGATTCTGTCGAAATGGAGACAACGATGTGCCTCGGTGAGTGCCCCTTGTACAGTAGTAGGCAATACGAGGCGGTCACACAGGAGGCCTTTTCTCAATTGATGATCGTGTGAACTTGGTCTCAGTTCCGCAACCTACTAGAGTGTAGCCATATCACTAGTCGTCGTTGCGTGGAAATGAGTTTTATTTATTCGGGGGTCACATATTGGAGTCTCACATGCTGGCTTCGGCGCCGACGGGGATCTCGCGCGACTGCGTGCGCGACGACGGCGGCTCGAGACTCACGGGCGTGATCTCGGCCTCGCTGGGCGTGGCCGAATTATTGAGGTTCTCGGACGACTTGGACATGGCGTCCTTGCGGCGCAGACGGCGCATCTTTTTGGTCTCTGCGGGCATGCGCAGCGCCGTGCCGCAGTGGCGGCAGAAGTTGGCGTCGTCCTGGTGGAACTTGCGGAAGCAGCGCATGCACTCGCAGTTGGGCTTGAGCGCCTCTTCCTCGGTCTGCGTGTTAAGCACGAGCGGACAGGCGATCACGCCGTAACCGGAGAACATGACGATCGCCGCGAGCATGCGGCCGGGCACGGTCTGTGGGGCAATGTCGCCGTACCCGACGGTCGTGAGCGTCACCACGGCCCAATAGAGACTGACGGGGATGTTGGTGAAGCCGTTGTGCTCGCCCTCGATGAGGTACATGGCGCACCCGATTACGATGATCATCGAGAACACGAAGAACATGAACACGGCGACCCGCAGCTTGTTCTGGTCAATGTTGTCCTTGAGCGCGCTCGCGGCGTCGACAAAGCGAACGAGTCGCAGCACACGGAACACGCGGATCACACGGAAGATACGCAGCGTCGCGAGATCGGCGAGTGGCCGCGCCGGCGGGAAAAAGAAGGCTACGACACACCACGAAAGCCACAATGAGGTCTAGCTCCCAGGTATCAAAACACGATCCCAAACGTACTAATGAACGTGGGCACGATCGACGAAATGTCGACGAGACCCATGGCGCTGCAGATGTAGTCGCGCGGGCGGCGCAGGCACCACACGCGGAGAACGTACTCGATGGTGAACACGATTGTGAAGAAGACCTCAAAGCCGTAGATGATGTCGCCATACTCGGCACGGATTTGGTGCACGCTATCAAACACCGCTGTGGAATGCCCATCGGAAACGTCAGCTCAGTCAATGGTATGAGATCGTACCCGCACACACAAAGGCAATGGAAACCTACCCAGCAGCACGCTCATTGTGATCATGAGCAGTAGCACGATGCCCATGACCTGGCCCTTGGTCGTGCTGTTGCCAAACAGCGTCTCGTGGACAAACTGATAGTACTTCCCCTCTCGCGCTTCGCCCACGACATCCTGCTCAATGTCGATCGCCAGGATCTCCTTCATGTCTTTGAGTTCCTCTGGCAGATCGAGATCGAGCCGCTCCCATGTCTCTTTAAGCGCCGAGTTGGGTAGACGCAGGATCTGCATCGCGCGTGCACGGATACCGGCGGGCCCAGAGGGCTCGCCATCCTCGTCGGTATCGAAGATCGCGGTCGAGCGGCCGGGGAAGCGGAAGAAGCTGATGGGGGTCTTCTTTCCAGGGCTCGTGCCGCGTGCCACTGCTGGACTGGGAGGGACCGCTGGGGCTCCATCGTGGCTGCTTGGTACGTCAAACGTCGCCGGCGTCGCACCACGGATCTCAATGTCGACCTCCTCATCCTCGTCGTTCACTTGGTCGCGTGCCTTCGACATGGCGGTCAGCTCTCTGCTGTTCTTCGCTCGGCAGAATCGGGAATAGCCTGACACAAATGCACAACAAGTGCAGGCGCCTCACTCTCCGTGGTCTCCAGTGGTGGCGGCATCCCATTGACCCCCCATCAGAGCTCTATCTTCTCACTTTCGAGCCACACCGCCCGCCATCGCATGCATCCGCCAAGCTAAACATGGAGTTGGCCGACCTCTGCTTTCCACTGCGGCCATTCGAATTTGAACTCTGTCATTCCGGCACTGCCTATTTCAAGAGTATGTGGTCCGAAGCCCAACGAAGCAACTCCAAAGGAAGTGCATGGGACGTGGCAATCCAATCCTCGACACGCACCGATGGAGCCATGTTTATCCAGTGCGGTACGTACATTCATTGAATCTTCCGACCGCAAGGTCAACTCGCGTGGGAACGCAATGTGAGCCAGGTCTCGTCCGCTAGACTGCAATGTGTCTCGTGTTCTGCTGGGTCTGCGCTGCCTGGCGGAGTTGCTTGCGCAGCTGGGATAACTCGTAGAAGACCTTCATGGCCGTGGGTCGATCCTCGCGTGCCGTGGCAAGACACGCCATGGCGATCGATCGAATGCTTTCCGGACAGGATTCCTTATGGAACTTTGGCCTCAGCCCACGATCCACGAGCTCGGACGCGAGCTCGGAGTTCGTGCGCTGCTTATCGCCGTTCAGTAACGGATCCAAAGGCTCAGAGCCGCACGAATCCAGTTCAGCGAGGAACACGCCGAACGCGTATACATCGGACGCTGGTGAGTACTCGCCGTGCTCGCCTCCCTCGCCTTCTGTGTGATCTCTTGTCGTATCGCTCGGCGCTTCTCTTGATCGCAAAATTTCTGGGGCGAGCCAAGCAACAGCGCCGTGCTCGACATGGTCAAACGAGTCCGGGTTGATACGCTGGCCGACGCCAGTGAGTCTGGCGCGCCAATCAGCGTCAATCAACACGTTCTTGGCGCGGATACTCCCGTGAACGACCGGCGGGTCAAATGAGTGGAGGTACACTAGCGCTTCGGCAATATCAATCGCAAAATCGAGACGCACGGCTTTTGACGAAGTCGCCGCGGACGTAGCAACCCACAGGAACGTCGTGTGATGGTTTTCGTAGGCGCTGTGGAGCTTGAACATCGACGCGAGGTTGCCGTTGGCCATATACGTTGTATAAATCGCAAGGTCGCGCACGGAGGTACACGTGAATCCACGGAAGGGCACAATCTTGGCATGCTCAAGCGGTGCGGTCACGCGGATCTCCCGTACGAGCCTGAGCACGGCATCGTTATTGCATTTGACCGCGTCATGTACACGAAGTTGCTTTCGCACAAGAACGTTCTCGCCAACACGCACGAGTGTCGTTCGTGAGGCGCCGCTGTCCTCGATCAAACGGACTTCCTCGACGTCTGCACCACTGATGAGGCTCGCAAATAACGCGCCGTCGGCTCGTAGCGATGCGAGTGCTTTGACAACAGCCGTGCTGAGGGCATCGGCTGAGAGACTTCTTGGATGGGAGCCCGTCTTCTTGGAGTGGTTTGTGCTCGAACTCGCCGAGCGCTTGCGTCTACGAAGGACGAATCCGGTGACGAGAAGCAGGATAATGAAGCCTACGCTCACAAGACTAACAGTGGCGACCTTGAGAAGTGAAGCTGAAGAAGGCGACGAAGAGGAATCTTGCTGGGACGCTGAGCCGTCCAACTGGTCTGCAGCCACGGGAAGAGCAGTGGGAGTTGCGGAACCAGCGCTTATCTGCACAACGCAGACCGAGACACCGCTTGCGACGGTCTGGACTGTGGCATTTCGCTGAGCGCACAATTCAGTTGACGCGGATGAAATACCGTCGGGAACCAGGAACGTCTCAAGCTTCTGGAAAGTTGGTAGGTCTGCATCGAAGATCTCGATCAGATCGAGCGGGTTATCTCGCAGGTCCCTGCAGAAGTGAACATCAGTGTCAGAGGAAATTGGGGAGAGCCGCTATATTCATCGTACAGCTCTCGCAGAGTTGTGGGCCACGTGACACCCCGTATGGAGGAGAGTGCATTGGACGAGAAATTGCTGATTCCAACAATACCCGTGAACAGTTAGATCCCAAGCAGTAAGCCAGAGCGACAAACATGACGACAGCGTACATCACTTCGAGCTTGGAGGCGAGTTCAGACCAATTGCCTTGAATGAACTGGGCCGCACCGTTATGACTCGCATTTCTGATGCCCAAATGCTGTCAGACCAAGGTTGATGTCTCGTAATTGGAGTCAGTGAAGAACGTACAGTACGCGCAATGCTCGTGGCGGCGCGAAATCACTCCAGCTAGCGATGGCGTTATGCGCAAGATCCCTGTGAAACAACAAAGCCCCAAGGCTGTCACTCCGTGGTCTAGGATCCGCCCGTGAATCTTTCGAACGTACAGAAATCGCAGTCTTGCGGGAAACGCCGTGCTATTGATGGTCGTCAGTCGGTTGTAAGGAGCGAGAAGCGTGAGTAGCTCTGTGGCTCTCGCCGCGTCGACCTCTGTGAGCGATGTGTTAGTCGCGTCCCTAACGAGTATGTATTTCACGTCGTCAGTCATGCTAATCTGCACTTGGAGCCTGATAGACTACGCACAGAGACGTGAGAACCGCCATGGCACTCGCTAGTGTGAGATGTCCAAGCGTATTGTGGGAGACATTCCTGGGAGCCATCACCACCACGAGTCAGCCACGCACTCGCTCGATCCATTGCATTCAACAAGGATCCGTACAGCGTGACCACGCCAAACGGCATGACGATGTCGTCGAACGAAGCGAAGCGATTACGCGCGATATTCCTGTACATCACCACCGTCATGATGAGCGAAGCCAAGTCCATTTCACACCCCCGAGACAAGATTTCAAGCACAAAACCGCACAGTTCGTCCAGTTTCGTCGCCAGCCTGAGTTGCGAGATGTTGTTGTCGTTTAGAAGTCTAGCGAGTTCAATTGTCACAAGGTCAGTGTCAGCCACAGTGTACCCGCGGCTCGAGTAGCGCCGTGAGCTCACGCACAACGTGGCAATACCCGGTTGATCCGAAAGCACGACGCGCTCGATGCCGAGCGCTGAGGCGTCAATGGCATCCCCCGCCATGCGCCGGTCCCACGTGAGAACCGTCGGATTCCGCGGGCACGACTTGGCCGCCGACGAGCCCACACAAACGAACCGCCACGGGAACTTGCTGGTGTCGGAGGCGTCGCGGCAAAAGTCGCAGAGTGTCAGCGCGGCGCTACAGTTCTCCATGGTGATGGGCACGCGCGGCATTTGTGATACCACGGCGGCGCGTGCCAGTGCGCGGTGCGGCCCAGCGCTGCGGCTCTCGAGCAAAGAGGTCGCGAGCTCCATGGCCGAGGGCAGCGAATGTGATTGCGCCTCGACGTGGTTGTTCTTGACGATGGACCTCCTCGCCCGTAAATGTACTTTCCCACCGATCAATGTGGTTTATTACACATATATACGCAATTAGCGGAATATGTTTGGTGTATAGTCAACATATATTGGTTTTAATCACAAAATGACAAAAGAACAGATCGTGTTTGCGTCACAGAACTCGCCGTCGTCAAAACTGGGTCGTGTCCATGAGATAGTTGGCTGTTTCGTTTGGCGCGTAGTTGAGCACCGCGACAAACGCCGACCAGATACTCGAGAGCACCGTCATGGGCAGCACAATGGCGCACATCCAGCCGACGAGACGGGACGGCTGCCACCGTGGGCGGCGGCGCCGATACGGGTACTGTGCTGTCATGCGTGGGGAGGGACGGACGTCGATTCGCTTTATGCCATGATCGGGGACTGTGGTGGTGTTGAACAGGAATGGGCTGCCAGGAATATAGGCGCCATGGTAGCAGGGGATATTCGTATGCTTTCATAGACTCCACGTAAGCATCGAGGCTGATCCGTCGAGTATTCGCGTTTGGGATCGTCTTCGTTCTACCGTCAAAGGTGATTACAGGCGGGCACGCAGTACGCGTTGGAACCGCCACAGCAGCGCTACGGCCCGCGAACTACTAACAGCGTACGCGTGAGTGCGCTTGAGCGTAGACCGGTCGACGTGGGCATTCCGACCTCAAAAACAAAAACCATTGGTGATACTGAGATCTCTCCCCACAAATATCCACCTCTTTCATATACTCCAATTCTACATACATACCACTCGCTTTACTACAAAAATATACTCCCTTTATACGCTAATATACCTAAATAGACCGTATATCTCACCACATGATGCGCCACAGTGACGACGGGATCACATAGTTCTCTCGCCATTCCCTCCCAGTCTTCCTCTCGCCCACACGCAGCGAGCGCCATGTCGATCCACGTGCGCGTCCATGGCGTGCCGCGCCCCAAGGCCGCTCCACCGGCCGATTCCGTGTCGCTGGACCTCTCAAGGCCCAACGTGCGCTGCCCCGAGGCACCCGTGCTCGCGGCCAACGTCGTGGACGCCAACGGCACGCTCTGGGCCGCGGCCGTGGTCTTCCCCGACGAAGGCAATGCGTGTGCCGTGACCGCGCAGTGCGGTGGCAAACCCGGCAGCTCGTTGCTCACGCTCATGGGCTGCGACTCGATGGGCATCGTCGACGTGCTCGGGGTGCCGCCCGAAGTCGAGACGCTGTGCGTGGGAACAGCAGCATTTGTGGTATCTGGTATAATAATACCGCAAGACTGATACGCCTTGTGGCTGTGATCACCAGGGACCTGGCGTACAACGAGCTACGCGCGCTCAACCTCTCGGCGGCGCCGGCGAACGGGAAGCTCAAAGAAATGTGCGTCCCCACCATCGCGAACGCGTGGGTTTTGACTTGCGAGTGGCTAAATGGAAGGCGGATGCATGTGGGTCTTCCAGATCTCTTGTCAGCAACAACATCACCAGCATGGACGACGTGCTGATCCCTTCCAGCGTCCAGACACTGTCTGTGTCGATAGTTGTGGGGCTTGGTGTACTTAGCGTGTATCATGGGGACTGATGAAAGAGGCGTTACTGACGATGGCCAGATCGCTCATGCACAACTCCATCACGACGCTCAAGTTCTCGCAAGCGCTCTCGGATCTCTTCACTCTGTGGGGACCTGATGTTTCTCCATCGCCAACCAAAGAGAGGAGTATTCGGTGGACTGACACGGTGTGCTTTTCCACAGCCAAGTCTCATACAATCCGATCACGAGAATTGAACTGGAGGCGAGCGGCATTGGGGTGCTCGATGCCACGGACATCAACCTCACGCGGCTCCACGATCTCGTGCTCCCCGACTCTATCACCACGCTGTAAGCCACTGTCGGACTCCGCTATTTATTTGTCCAACTCGAATACTCACTGCGATCTGGTGCAAAAGGAATATCGGCTACAACCCGCAAATGGAGTTCGAGAACTTCACGGCGCCGCACGATCTCCGGACCTTGTGCGTGTTCGAGTTGCTTGATAGCGTACGGCGCGTTGGTGGGTTGGTGATTGATCTTTGGTGGTCTTTGCTGATGTTAGTCGGGCTGAACGGTGCAATATCACCTCGCTACGAAGTATCGACTTCACTACAGCGGCACAGCTCTCTGCCATGTGAGTTGGACAGCACACTCCCCACTGATGAACCCTTTGACCCAAATAACCGGTGTTCTTGCAGCGAGCTGACCCACAACACCATCCGGGAGGTCGCTGGGGTCAAGTTCTCACCCTGCCTGGAAAGCCTGTACGCTCGCTAAGGCTGTCCGATATGTTGGTTCTCCCGCTCCTCAACGCTAACGATGTGTCTTCCCCGTAGACTTATGGACGGTAGCGACGTGGCTTGCTTCGTGATTCGAGAAAGCGACGTGGACGTGTTGCGCAATCTGAAGCAGTTCAACGTCTCCTCGCTCTCGCAGGCAAACTGTTCAGATGAAGACGCTCGCGATGCCCAACAGCGCAGCCTCCCTGTCGGTGGTCGCAACTATACCTTTTCTGTTTTGGATGGTGAGTTCTCCATGATCAAGTCGGAGTTTTGGCCTCGTGAGTCTTGACGCACACATACTCACTTCTTTCATTAGACACCACGTTTGAATCTCGCTTCTTTACGACGTCAATCACACCGGCACCGTCGACTGTCCAG
Organism: Pythium rishiriense; assembly: GCA_023335895.1. Taxonomy (NCBI): domain Eukaryota; phylum Oomycota; class Peronosporomycetes; order Pythiales; family Pythiaceae; genus Pythium; species Pythium rishiriense. The sequence continues at coordinate 13,861 of JAADVT010000138.1, forward strand.
CCTCTGTCTCCTTCCTCCGATCAGCTACACACCAGTGACGCCACACCTTCGGTTTTGTACGTTTCCGCAGCGATCCTTGTCATCGCTGTGCTTGCATCCATTGCGTACGTCGTACAGTCACGACGGCGTCGACTACCGACGACAGACATCAGTCGCATTGACAGCGACGGCGAAAGCACACACAGTACGTCCACGCTTCGCAGCGGTTCGTCGCTCGACGACATTCGGGATGACGAGGCGTTCGTGGCGACACGAATTCCTCAGGAAGATCTCGCTCGCTCAAAGTTGTTGGGCCAAGGAGCGTTTGGTGTCGTGTACCAGGCTACATTGCGCGGCGAGATGCAAGTGATCGTCAAGCAAATCCTCCCGGAGAAGGCAAAGAAGCCAGACGCGATCCAGCAGTTCATGGACGAGATCCGGCTCTGCGCGCAGCTCGAGCACCCCAAAATCGTCGAGTTTTTGGGGATCTCGTGGTCAAGCCTCTCGGACCTCGCCGTCGTACTCGAGTTCATGCCGAACGGCGAACTCGCAACGCTGCTGCAGACCGAACACGCGCGACCGCGTAGTCGAGAAACATTCACGTGGACAGCCTCGTCGTACGAGTCGACAGCAATGCGCACAAAGCTGGAACTTGCTATCGACGTAGCTGAAGCCCTCGTCTATTTGCACAGCTTGTCGCCACCGATTGTTCACCGAGACTTGAAGGCCACCAACATCTTGTTGAGCGATGCGTGGGTCGCCAAGCTCAGTGACTTTGGCGTGAGCCGCCGAGTTGCGCAGGACATGACGGCGGAAGTGGGTACGGTAGCGTGGACAGCGCCTGAGGTCTTGCGCGGCTCGCATTACGACCAGACTGCCGACATTTACTCGTTCGGCGTCGTCATGAGCGAGCTGGACACGTGTGAAAAACCGTTTGCCCGTCAACTCGTACTGCGATCGTTCTCGACAGAAGTTTCGGCGACAGAGCGGTGTGAGGAGGTCATCGAAAAGCCGACAAACGCACGCATTGCGTTCGCGGTCGCACAGCATGAAGCTCAGCCAGACTTCCACGAGGACTGCCCGCCACGCGTCCGGACGCTTGCGCTTCGCTGTCTAGCTGCAAAGCCTGGAGACCGACCTACGGCAAGTGAGTTGTTGAACGAACTCATGTGTATCGCACAAGATGAGAACATGTCGCTACGACTCACGACGCTGGCAATGTAAAGAAGAGATATTCCGATCGCAGCGTTCAAAACTATCACAATACACGACTACTTACTGTACCTTGGCACATCCGCACCGTTCCATTTGGGATCCTATCGGCGTGTCGATGACGCTGTCGCACTGTCACGCTGAGCAGACGATCGGCGCGTTGGTTCAGTTGCACGCGAGCGCTCGGCGGCCGATCCGTTCGATGAGGACGAAGACGACAAGCGCGCGTCCGCAGCAGAACGCCCATAGCGAGACTCACCGATTGACATAGGGGATGGATACGCCGACGATCCATGCGAGCTCTTGAGCTCTTCGATGACACGATCGCGCTATTCAGACAGGAAAGGGAGGGAAAGGTTGGCATGACACACTCGAGCGCATTCGTACAGCACACCACACGACTCACTGTTTCGATTTCACGCTCATACTTGGCGGCGAAGCGTTTGAATTTGCTTCGTGAACGCTCAAGTTGCTGGAAGCCACATCATGGAAGAGAAGTTAGCCATCAACCATTAGTCTGTTCTCCCTGAGAGATATCCCCATACCTGAATGGTTTCGTCCTGACGCGCGAGGCGATCCTCTAGTTCTTGGCACTTCATTTGCGCCATCTCGAGCGCACGCATCGGCAAAATCGAAGATGACGAGCCGCTCACCTTTTTCTCTCGATCGTCTGAGTCACTGGGGCTACCTTCATTCTTGGAGCGTGCGGATGACGCCGCAGCCGACTCAGATCCTCGCGCTGGCGACACGCGCATTGGTGGCGAGTACGAGAGTTCGGACATATCCATCGCGTTGGTGGCGACAAGCCTTTGGTGGGTGGTCCGAACTTCTTGAGCTAACGCCTCGCGCTGTTCCTCCAAGTGCTCTATCGTCGTGTCGTTTGCAGCAATCTTCTGACGGAGTGTGACCACAAGATCTTCAAGACTGCGACGTTGTGTCATCTCCGCTTGTAGTTTCTCCTGCAGTGACTTGACCTCGTATTGCGCGTTGCTGACCTTTGCCTCGAGATGAACAATGCGTTGTGATACGGCAGCATTTTGGGCCTGGGCGCCGTATCGCTGAGCCGAGATCTCCTGAGCTACTTGCTTCTGCGCGTCCAATTCATTTCTTGCCTTCTCGTATTTGTGGTCTGCCTCGTCGAGCAAGTCTTCGCTACTTCGCAGTTTCTCTGTGAGGAAGCTGATTTGGTCACGGTAGGCAGCGCACTCAGTGGATAGCGTCGCGTTCTTCTGGCGTAAGACGTCAACTTCATTTGTCAACGAGGAAACTTGACCCCGCAGTGACTCGTTGACAGCCGACAGTTCGTCGCCAATTGCACCCGCTTGTGCTAACGACTTTTGTGTGCCTTCCGTTTCCTGGATCAATGCACGGTACGTGTGTTGGAGATCCTCCAGTTCAACGTTCAGAATATCTCTCTCCTTTTCGATCTCTCGAATCTTGCTCTTCAGTGCCGATGTCGACTGGTCCCCACGCTGTGCTGAACACTGAAGACGCGTACATTCCTCGCTCAGCGCTTGGTTCTCAATCGTCATGTTCTCCAGATCCTGGGCAAGCGCGCGCAGCTCGGCTTCACTCATAGCCTTCGCATGGCGAACATTCTCGAGTTCGTGCTCCAGTTGGTGATTGCGCTGTTGCGATTCCTGAACCTTGCGTTCAGCGTCTTGAAGCTGTTCGACCATCTGTGCCATACGCTCTTGGTGGGCTCTTATCGAAGAATCTCCTTCTTTGCTCTCGCGCAACAGTCGATCATTGTGTTCACTCAGCTCGTGCAGCTTCTCCGTGAGCAAGTCGAGTTGATCGTGGGCGTGATCTTTTTCGGAGTCGAGCGTTCTCGTCAGCTTCTTGAGAGAGGCAATTTCCGATTGCCAAATCTGCCCTTGTTTCTCGGCGTCTCGAAGGCGGCTATGAAGGTCTTCGTTGTCGAGCTGCTGACGTTGTACATGTTGCTGCTCTTGTTTCAGCTTAAACATGATTTGGTCACGGGATGTTTCCATCTGTTCCATGAGCAACTTCAGGTTCTCGACAGCCTCCGTCTTCTCCGTCAGAGTCTTGTCTTTTGCTTTCAGGTCGTCACGCAGCTGACGGAGGTTAATCTCCATCGACCGATTGACCTCCTTCAACTGAAGCACCTCGTCTTGCGCGAGCACGTAGTGGCTCTGCACAGTTTTGTGACTAGCTTTCTCTTGTTCGAGACGCGTCTCGGTTTGATGCAACGCGTTCTGCTTCAACGACAACTCACTTTGAAGCTGGCGAATCTGAGTTTTCAAGTCACTCATGTGGACCTGGCTGTTCTGCAATGCTGACTGCTCACTTGTCAAAGACTGCTGATTGGCCTGCAGTTCGTTGATTAGCTTCTCATATTCGCTCTGGTAGTGTTGAGAAAGCTGCCGCACGTTGCGGAGCTCGACAGTCGCGCTCTCGTAACTTCTCTTCAGTTCGATCAGCTCCTTTTCCATTGCGTTCTTGGCTTTCTCCGTGACTGATATATCCTGCTGCAGCTGGTGCAGCTGGGTCTGAAGGCGCTTTGCTTGTTGATCGCTGTTCTCGAAGCTATTTTTCAGACTCGCGTTTTCGTCTCGCAGTTCTTCAACTCGTCGTCGTACTTCCAGTAGCTCGCTCTGGATTCGGATTTTTTCGCTCTCAACGTGATCTCCTCGTTGCAGCAAAACCCTGGACTGTGATAGTTCGTCTTCAACGCGCTGCGCGCGTTCTTTCCATTCCATCAGCTCGCGTTGAATCGAGAGAGCATCTTGTTTCTTCGATTCCAGCATCTGTTGGACATTCTCCTCACTTTTCGTCGTCGCGATCAGCTTTGTGGCCAAGTCATCGCGCTCCAACTGAGTCGTGTGCAGTTCCATCTTGGTCGCTTGCAAATCTTTTTCAAGTTGCATCACCTTCGCCACGAGCTCCTCGCGGCTCTGTCGAAGCTCCCGACGTTCGTCTTCCAGCCACTTCATTTCTTGCGCATATAGTGCTTTCTTTTTATTGCCCTTGTCATCGGCGTTTGGGTCTTCGTTCTCCACGGAACGCTTCAATGCATCTAATCGCGCCGTGACTTGGTCCAGTTCACGTTTCTGGATTGACAGTTCGTGGTTCAGTACCCGACATTCCTCGTCACGTTGATGGAGAACTTTGTCCATCGCCCGAAGTTCGCGATGTAATGCGGCGTTCTTCTCACTCTCCATCACTCGAGTTTGGTCGGCTTGTTGAAGCGATTCACGCAATACATCGAGTTCACGGGCTTGTACTTCTAAGCGCGCGTTCGCGTCAGCGAGCATCTGCTGCGTCTTGGTATAATTTGAGCTCACCTCCTTTGCCTTCGACTCCGATTGCTCCAGATCTGTGGCGAGCACGCGGTTGTGCGAGTTGGCGTTCGAGAGTGCGTTCGTGAACGACACCTTGTCGTAATGGGTCGCTCGCAACGCGTCTTCGAGTCTCTCGTTCTGAGCCGTGAGCGTACTGACCTGCTCCTTGAGCGCATCGACATCGTCTCGCTCTCGATTCTCGCTCGTGGTAGCCGGCTGAACGGGCTGGACTTGTGACTCTGTGAGTGTCGATCGGCCGTTCGATCGGCCGAGACGTACATGCTCTTCCTCCAACACAAGGTACCGCGACTGGAGCGTGTTGAGCTCTTGTTGGATCTGCTCGTTCAGCGATTCGGCATGGCGCAACTTCTGCTCCAGGGCCGTGTTGCGACGGATCTGGTCGTTCGCGCTCTTGAGACGGCTCTCGTACTTCGCGACCTGGCTGTTCAACAAGTCCACCTGGGCACTGAGCTGCTCAATCTGGAGCTCGCTCGTCTCATCATCCACACCGTGGCCGCCAAATCGATTCGTTGCGGACGCGGCACCACTCGCTCGGTCCACACTGAGTTTCGAGAGCCGTTCGATCTCCTGCTCGCGGTGCGCGAGCTTCTCGCTCATCGCGTCGCGCGCCTGCTTGGCCTCGCTGACCTCTTTTGTCAGCGCGCTGAGTTGGCTCTGCAGCTCGTGGATGATCGTCGCGTTCTCGACCGCCGACCTGTCCATGAAGCTCGCGTTCACCGCGCTGCTCGCGCGCATCACCGCCGACGTCGACTGCGAGAGCCGGCCGCCGCGCATCTCCATCGTGGGCGGCTGGCCGCCGCCCACCGCGACCAGCCGCTCGAGCTGCGCGTGGAGCTTGGTGACTTCGAGGTCCTTTTGGCTCAGCGCCTGGGCCTTTTGTGCGCTCACAAACTGGACGCGCGCGAGCTCGTCTTTAAGCTGCTCGACCTGGAGCTCGCACTGCCGCTCGCGCTCGCTGATCGACTCTTCCTGGTGGATGATCTCCAAGTGTAGCTGCCACGTGAGCGCCCCACCCACATATCCCGCGTTAGTCCCGTGCGCTCCATCTCACCCACGCCCTTTTCCCAATCGCCACACGTACGCTGTTGTTCTCGCGCGTGAGCTTGGCGTTCTCCTTGCGGAGCGGCAAAATGATTTGCGACAGTTCGATGGCCTCGCGCTGCGCCTTTTCGAGCTCCTGCTCGAGCGCGTCGTTCCGTTCGCTGACGCGCACGACGTCGCCCAGCAGCTTCTTGACGAGCGGCACGCTGTCGACGCCCACGGGGTCCGTGTACTGGAGCGCGCGGAGCCGCGCCTGGAGCTCGCCGTAGCTGCGGATATCGACCGCGGCCGTGACGTCCTCCGCGAAGGACGGTGGATTCGCCATCGCGCTATCGAATGCGCCACGTGTCAGGGTCGCACGCGTGCTACGAGCCGAGATACGAGCGTCCACACGCAGTGGTCTCCAGCCACCGCCGTCAAGGGGCTGTTTGAACTTTTTCTTTGGGCTGGGCGCCAAAATGGAAAGGGGTGGGGGCGCTCTCTCGTAGAACCGAAAGTTAACTTATGGGATCGCTCGTCGATAAGTACACACCGCGAACTTAAGAGGGTGTGGGTGGGTGCCCCAACATTTCAAATCCACATTGGGCGCGAGGTCCACACAATGGGATCGGTTTGTTGTGTTTGTACAGGTACAACCATTATCACAGGTAAAAATATGTTCAAATAGTACACTAAACGGTACATTTCGTGAAGGGTATGCGTTGATAGAGCTCTCGTATAGTACTGAAGTAACGCTGGTCGTTTTGAATCTGTGGGGGGAGTCACTTTCCAGTTTGGCGACACCAAGGGGAAACCTCGATGAAGCGACAGAAGCAGGAGACGATCGTGGCGTCGTTCTCGCGGCAGCAAAAGCCGCTGGTCAAGCGCGCGAAGGGTGGTCGCGCGGAGGCCGCGGCGGTGTGGCGGCGACCGGCGGCGCGCGACGAGCATAGCGAAATGGACGACGACGACGACGATGAAGATGATGATGACGCGGGCCCCTACGTGGACGGTAGCGTGACCGATGTGGACGTCATGTCGTCCCAGGAGGAGAGCGTGGCGGTCGCGACTCGAACTAACCGCGTCGCGAAAGCAGTTGTGCCAGTGTACGTCGCGGCGTCGCCGGAACGCGGCCGGAGTGACGCCATGCTCCACCGGACCAAGGACGTACGTTGCGTGTTGGATTGTGTTGGATGGCATGGTGGGGTATTGATTTTGGTGGGGGTTTTATGACGGACGCAGGTCAAGGACAGTGTGCATGGCATCATCACGTTTGAACCGATTTGCTGGCACATTATCGACACGCTCCAGGTACAACATTGTGTGGTCTGACGTGTAGATCAATGGGGAAACCCTGACGGTTCGACCTTGTTGCTTTGTCGTGATCAGTTCCAGCGCCTGCGCAACCTCCATCAGCTCGGCGCGGCTGCGAGCGTGTACATCGGCGCGACCCACTCGAGATTTGAGCACTGTCTGGGCGTGGCGCACCTCGCCGAGAAGATGGTCTCGAGCATTCGCGAGCACCAGCCGTACTTGCCCATCTCATCGATCGATGTGCTATGCATCAAGATCGCAGGCCTCTGCCATGATCTTGGCCACGGACCGTTCAGCCATGTATTTGACGGCATCTACATGAAGCAGTTGAGACGCCGCGGACTCGTCGACGACTCGTTCAGCTGGACCCACGAGCAAGGATCGCTCGATATGTTTGACCATTTGCTTCGCGCGAACCGCATTGATGTCGGCCAGTATGGGCTAGAAGAAGTGGACGTGATCTTTATCAAGGAACTCATTTACGGTGGGCCTCTTCCAGGTTTTGATGATCTTCGTGGCCGCACCCGTCGAGACCAGCAGTTCCTCTACGACTTCGTGAACAATGCGAAGAGCGGGCTTGACGTGGACAAGCTCGATTATTTCATGCGCGACGCGAGACACACAGGCGCAAAGGCCTCGTGTGACGTGGATATTCTCATTCGCAACGCTCGTGTGTTGGTGGATCGGGACGACCCAAATGGGGCGCTATCGATCTGCTACCCCGAGAAACTTGTGGGACAGATTATGCAGGCGTTCCGTACGCGGTTTGAGCTCCATCAAACAGTTTACCAACACAAGCACGTGCGTGCAGCCGAGTACATGCTCTGTGACGTTTTACTCGCAGCAAACGACCACATTCTGATCAAGAAACGACGCATCTCGGAGATCGTCCATCATGTGGACGCCTATCAGCACTTGGATGACCGCATCTTGGCTCGGATTGAAGAGAGCGACGGCCCAGAATTGCGAGAGGCGAGAGCTATCCGAGAAAGAATGCTGACACGGAAGTGTTATGATTTCGTCGGCTCAACGACGAGAACCGGCTATTCACAGAAACTCACGGAAGTTCGTGTGCTGAACGAGATCCTCGCCTCTTCTCCGGATCGCAATCTAGGGCAGCAACACGAAGACGTGATCGTGGAGTTTGTGCGGATTCACTTCGGCAAGGGGGCTGCTGATCCGATCCAACATGTCCGCTTTTACGCGAAGAATTCCCATAGCTCGTCTCTATGCTACCAGTTGCCGTCAGAGTCGTACAGAATGCATCTACCCCATAGCTTTCAAGATTCCTCAATTCGCGTCTTTGTGAAGCAGAAACGCTTGGTAAGTGGACACGGCAAATGCTTTAGCAATGACCTTTTGGTTGACTCATCCTGCATTCTACTAGGTCGCCCCGGTTCGTGAAGCGTTTAGCTTGTGGTGCCAGTCGCGTAATGGCTCGAACGTTCGACCGCGAACGGTGTATGACGAGTAGGAAAACGGAACGATCCCGTATTACGCACAGTTTTGATCCTGAACTTGGTTCAAGGAATTGCACGTTCAACACGGGTGACACTCACATAGCGCGTTGACTCCATGCAAGACATTTATTTGAACCCTGCACATAGCAACCGCAGTTTATGGTTTTACCAATCCACCGGCAAGCACTGCCGATGCCACCTTGCTCTCCAAAAGTGACAAATCATCGGCTTGCGGTTGCGCGACCTACAATGACAGCAGTTAGTGAGTATGAGATGTGTGACGAGGCATTAGATCGTCTTACCTCTGCTGGCACTTCGTATACGACTGTGTTGCCGCTGGCGTCGCCGACAATGACACTCTTGCCATCCGGCGTCCACCGCACCTTGTTTAGCGCGTTGTCGGCGATCGACGTCTCCAACGCCGGGACCTCGACATCCTTGACGATATTCCAGAAGCTAATCGTACCGGCACCATCGATGACGGCAAAGAGCGCCGGATGGGTGGGCGACCACCGCACATCACACACGTATTCGGTTGATGGCTCGAACGAGAACACGGGGCTATGCGGGTGCTCCGTGCTCCACAGTTTGACAGTCGAGTCAAGCGACGAAGTGAGCAATAGCCCGTCGCGGTGAACTGGGAGTAGGGGATTGAGGTGCATCGACGTGACCGGCCCGAAGTGCGTATTCTCCTTTGAGAAGGTCGTCACAACGACCTCTCGCGCAGCCATATTCACCGGTATGCCTCCCGTGCGAGGGATGATACCCTTGTCGGAAGCTGTACCGTCGACACCAGCGCCACCGGCTTCAGTGGCCGTAGAGCCTGCTGCGCCCTTGCTCTTCTGCGAGTCGAGTGGAGTCGAGTAGAGCTTACCTGCCTCCGTGCCGATATACAGCTGCTTGTTCTCCTTGCGGTGGATCGCGAACGTCGTGACCGAAGCCTCCATTTTTTTGTCTGTCGAGATGTTAGCCGACGCGTAGTTGGACACAATTGACATGGAAATGCGGAGGTCCAGCATCTCCAGGGGTTGTTGTAACTGGTCGACGTCCCAAATGCAAACACGGCCATCCGTACTGGCTGACACGAGGCTGTTCCACCACAACAATAAGAACCCCACCCATGCCTTCGGTGAGTGGATAACACACAGAAGAAGGAAGCGAATACGACGCGAGCACGTACTGGTAGGCGCTCTTGGTACCAACGATGGCCATCGAGTAGATCGGGTGCGTGTGGCTGCCCGATGAAAGCGACGTCTTCTGCACGGGGGCGCTCTTGGCGCGCGTGTCCCAGACAACGATCTGACCCGAGTACGTGCCGCCAAAGATGATGTTGCGGTCAAACGGGTTGAAACACGCACTGGTGACCTGCGAATGACAGGTGAAACGGTACTCGGGGCGCGTTGGGAGCGCCGTCGACCACAGCATCACGACGCCCTCAGTCGTGCGCGACAGGTCGGACAGTGCTGACGAGTTACCCATGGTGTCCCATTGCTTGGACCCAGTCACGTGCTCCTTATCCTCGTCATCGAGAAAGTCGCGTGCCGTGTACGAGACCAACATGAGTTCTGGGTAAAATGGCGAAACATCCACGTCCGTGACCGCACGCGACTTGGTCCACTGATCGTCCTTGAAAGTGAACAGCTGCTTGAGCGACTCCGTGGCCTCTTCCGCGACGTGGTCCTCTTCAACAGTCGCCCCATAGTCGACCATGATGTCAAACTTGGTTGCGCTCGTCATGGCGCGCTCGATGACCCGCGAGGCCTTGAGCAGGAACGCCTCCATCGCCTCCGACTGCATGATCTGCTTCTTGTCGTCTTCCGAGAGACCCATCGCCACGTCGCCACTCTCCGACTCGAGCGTGAGCGCGCGCAACTTGCTAGGCGACGGCGCGCCCTCGGCTCCGTCGCCACGGGCCTGCTTCTGCGGGGACCGCGGCGCTCCGTCGGTCTCGACGTCCGTCATCGCCTCGTACTGAAGATTGGAAGCACACAGCGTCAAGGCCCCACTGGATTCCCCCCTATCGATCCTCCACAAAAGACCATCCTACCTCTCGGACAATGATCTCGTGCTCGAGCGTTATGTCTGTCTCCGTGTGCTTGGTGTACGTCTCCACGAGCGTCGGCTGGATGTGCACTTCGGCCACACTCGCCACCTACCATCGCACCATTTTCACGTCAACATCCAGACTCTTCAGAACTCCCCCTTTGTATCCAATGCTTCCCTACCGTCGAAAGCGCTGCGAGCTTCTCGGCGAGCGACAGCGTCGCGCTCGTGGCGCTGCCCACGGACGCTTGAGGGACAGAGGTCGCATCGCCGCCGGCCACGTCGCCCTCGCCACCGGCCGTCGTCGAGCTCTTCAGAATGTTCTGGATAAAGTCGTCAAACTTGTTCTCCTGCTCGTCGATCGCGCGCGCCACGCTTTCGGGCGCGGCCGCCGCCACGTCGCCCTCGCTAGACAACCCACATCATCGTAAGTTCAACCTCCCAGTGTTTCCCCCATTTTCCTCTGTCTTACAAGGCGTTATAGAACGCGGAAAAAATAAAGAGAACGCACCGGATGTTGGCCTTACGCCGACGGATCTCCTCGAGCTTCTTGCGCTTGGCCTCGAGCTCGGCGGCGTGGCGCGCGCGCACCGACTCGCGCTGGTCCATGGTCGTGTTTCCCCCTTCCCTCTCCAAGATAGGGGCGATCGTGAATACAGACTACCTTGTTTTGGTATACGTGGAGGAAGTATCTCCACACGATTCAATTTTGAATTGAGAGGAGCTGCTGTTTGAGTTGGGAAATAGGATGGGTACAATACCTCTCTGGAGTGACATCAGTGACAATCTCAAGATTTGCTACACAAGGGTCTCTCATGGCGTCTCCACCTGGCTTGTTGTGGACGCCAAGGCCTATCGGTGGGCGTTGGATTACGTGCTTGAAGGGCTCAAGCCCACGGGTGTGATGTGTCTGACGGTCGCTGCACTCGAGCATGGCGGCGACCGCTTCCACGAGTTCACAAACTGGCTGATGGATGCGCTCGTTAATCATCGTGGCGCTTGGACCGGTGCGACGGGGGCACGTTGGTGTTTTACAGTGGTTCGACGACCGCGCCTTGTTGCTACCTCCCAATGAAGAGCAAGACGACCATGACCCAGAAACAAACGCAGGCTTTGGCACTCAAAATGAACGGTATTTTGAACGAGCTTGCCGTGCACACTCGATTAAGCTTACACACGCAACGCTCATGACCACGTCCCATCACACGACACTTTCGCTATGCGTGTTGATCTGGTTCTGGCGACACTGGTCAATTCTCCGACCACACCCGGAGAGTGTAGCCATCTTCACTCGATGGCTACATTCTACAGGTTCGCACCGCATTTAGCGCGCTCCTCTTCTCAATCTTCTCGAAGCGGCGCGGGCTTGGATCCGCCCATGGAGCGCGCGCTGGACTTGTCGCGGCAGAGTCTGGCGTCGCTCGCGCAGCTCCCGCGCGACGTTGCGCGCCACGCCGAGCGAGATGGCGAGCCCTACGCGCTGAGTCTCGCGCAGAACCGGCTCGCGTCGCTGAGCGACATCCACGTCTTCCGCCACGTCGTCCAGGTATAACACTCCCCTCTTGGATTTTGATGCGCTTCCCAACATCTCAGTCATCGCTCTGTGTGTATAGCTCGACGTGTCGGGCAACCAACTGACGTCGCTCGAGGGCGTCGACGCGCTTGGGCAGCTCGAGAGTCTCAACGCCGCGCGCAACAGTCTCACGCATGTCGACACGATCGCGTCACTGACCCAGCTACGCGTGCTCAACGTCTCCGAGAACAAGCTCACGCAGCTCGACGCGCTGCGGTCGCTCAAGTCACTTGTCGCTGTCGACGCATCGTACAATCGTATCGTAAAGTGGCCGCAGCTCAGCCAGCTGACGCGGCTCGAAGTACGGAGACCATCTTGCCCCACTGCGAGGTCGTCACGCCAACTAACCGAGTGATTTGAATTAGTCCGTCGAACTGTCCAACAACCAACTCGAGGCGTTTCCCGTGGGCGTGGCCGCGCGGATGTTCCCGCCAAGCCTGCGCCGGCTCTCCCTTGTCAAGAACCAGATCAACGAGGTGCGTTTTTTTTTTCTAATGGGTTTGAGGGATATCCTGTTGTGTGGTCAAACTCACTGGATGAGATCATAGTTGTGCGGTATCGCTGCGCTGGGCATGTTTCTCCAGCACCTGGAAACGATCAAGATGGACAACAATCCAGCGACGCAGCGGGTGTTGCGCGACGGCGGCTGTCTCGACTTTCTCTGGGTGAATCTGTTTGCGAGTGTTGCGTTCGCTAAGGGCGCGGGCGTGCGGCGCGACGATTTTGTCGTTCCTGCCGAGATAGTCGAAGCTGTTGAGGACGCTGTCGGGAGAGGTGATGAGGCCATACTGAACCAGTTTGTACTCATGGGTGCTGTGCCTACGCGTGGTGTATCTTCTGGGACGTACTATCCGCAGCCGATCGCTCCACCTCAGCACTCCGCAAGCCTGTATCACGAAGATGCGTCTCCTCAATCCATTCCAAACAGCCGGGCCAAGGTGAACGAGATCTCTCGGCCGTTTGTAGCCGAGACCGCGCCGCCCGACCACCGATCAGTCCCTGCTGGCAATGCCGACGGTCTCTCGAAAGAGAGCAAAATGGAGATGTGGAAGCGCGTGATGGAGGAACGAAAGGCCCAGGAGAAGCGAGACCGAGCCACCGTGGTTGATAGAGACATCACACCACCTCCTCCTCCACCAGCACCGACACTGGCGTCAACCCGATCACCGCCGCCTCCAGCAGCACCCATTCCAGTATCGAAACCCATTGCAATGGAGTCCAAGATTCGTGCCCCAGACGGACTGCCTCCATCCTCTGTGACGGGAGCACCATCTCGCCGCGAGGCTGCATCCGGTTCCGGTTCCAAATCGTCGAATCCGCCCATCAATGCGCTCACGGCGCAGGTCAAGACGCTTACCGACCAGCTCGCAAGCGTCCGCAAGTACGTCAACGTGTGGATCAAGCGCGAGCAGCTCACGCGCGTGGCCGCAGCGACGCTACTCCAGCGGTTCACACGACGCCGCCAGTGGGTTCGGCACCTCTCAACATTGGTGCATCGAAGTCGCGAGCGACGGCACAACGAATACGGTGTCGTGCCCAGCTCCTCGACGCGGCTGGCGTTCCAGGTGGTGCCCCCCAATCAGCGCCATCTCCATATCTACGCGATGGCGATCCAGCGCCACATCCGCGGCTGGCTCACGCGGTTCCGCATCAGCCGGTTCTTGTACTACAGTGGCGCCGCCGTTCGGATCCAACGCGCGTGGCGGCGTCGACGGAGCGACCGAATCGCCCTGAAACGCGAATTGAGGCTGCGGGCGACTGCGAATGACACTGAGACGACGAAATCGCTCGTAAATACGGTGGCATCGCTTGCGTGTGATGTCCGGCAACTCCAGCGTGTGTTCGTCGTGCAAGAGCAGGTGCTAGCACGTCAATGGCAGGAGCTGGCCTACTACAAGCGGTTAGTGGAGACCGTAAATTTGCCCTCCATCATAAAAATCCAGGTAACGTGGCGTCTCGGTCTCTCCGCAAGTGCTCTTGATAGTTCGTCTAACGACTTTTTTTCTGTCGTGCATAGAGCTTGTGGCGCGGGTACGCAGTCCGACGTGACACCAGTGTTTGTTGTCGCTCACGTCCGTCAAAGCTGGCGGGACAAGAGGCTACCCCTCGGGATCGCGAAATCGCAGCTCTCCGCGCCGAGCTCGACGCCCTCAAGCAAGTCGTTCAGCGGCTAGTAGAGGAAAGAGATCCCTAAAATTTCGTAAAGTGCTAGTATTTCCTATGTGCCCGGCGCCTTACGATTAAATCGTTGTGGCTGGTTCTGCTTCCATAGGCTTTTCGGTCTCCTCTGCGGCAGGGAGCACCAACGGCACGATCTCCAAGACGCCCTTTTCCAGGGGCTTGTTCTTGACGATCACGTTGGGTCCGTAAATGCCCTTGCTCAGCCGCGTGAGCGCGTACACGACCGTGTTTGGCCGCACGAGCGTGCACGGGTCCGTCACGGTCGAGCACCCGAGCTGCGCAAAGTCGCCCAGCACGACGCCGATCTTCTTGCGGCCCGTGTTGTACCGCGTGTGGTCTCCGACGTCCACGAGGATCTCGTTGAACGCCGTGTTGTAAAACAAATTGAGGTTCGCGGTCGTCACTTGGTTCCCAAAGTGGGCCTTGTACCCAATGAGCGAGTCGCCGCAGTAGCCCGGGTGGCACAGCTCGGCGTGGTCCATGACCAGCGCGTTCTTGAGTTCGCCACGCAGCACGACGCGGCGTCCGATGATCAGATCGCCGCGCAGGTACGCGCCGCTGCGCACGGTCGAGTGGTCGCCGATGATGCACGGGCCTTTGATGTACGTGTTTGGCTCGATCCGCACGTGGCGTCCGATAAAGATCGAGCCTTCCGACACGTCCAGCACGCCGCCGAGAACCAGCGCACCAGGCAAGACCACAATTTGTTTCTTGGGGGGTGCGTCGTGGTGGTGGTCAGGGCTGCTAGTGTCGTCAAAGCTGCTGCGACCATACGAGTAGCGCCGTGCTGACGGGGACAGGGGGCGCTGGCCGCTGCTACCCGCACGAGTGGACGTGCTCGCTGAGCCGTAGCGCGGCGCATTGGGATCCAAGTTGACAATCTTGTCGGGCATGAACGTGCGCGGGTCCACACCAGGGTACAGCACGATCTCGGTGGCCTGGGCTGGGTCTATGCACTCGGGTAGGCGCCACCGCCGCGTGGACGGTGACGTCGCACGCGCACGGGAACCGGCACGACCGTCGTCATCGTCATCGTCGTCGTCGTCCGAGTCGCCGGCGTAGCGCCCCTCGTGGTCACGCCGCCCGCTCGTCTTGAGGATCGTGACGCTCTGGCTCTGGGCGCTCACCGTGACCCACGCGCTGTCGCGGAAAAACTTTTCCAAGTACGGGTGGATCGCGTCGAGCACGGCAAACACGCTCGTGCATCCGTCCAGCACGGCGCGGTGCTCCAACTCGCGCACGTGGTGTGCAGCGAAGAACGCGTCGACGCGCAACTCCTGGGGGACGTCCTCGGGCGAAAGACCGCGCAGCGCGACCACGCGCTTGGGCGGCGGTGGCGGGGCTGCCGCTGGCGCGTGCAACTCCTCTGTCGGCGGCTCGTCTTGCTGTGGCACCACTGGTGGTTCATCCTGTGCGAGCAGAGCGGCCGTATCCCCTCGCGTCTCTTGGTCTTCGTCGTCCGCGACGGTTGGGTTGATGTCTCGTCGCGGAGACTGGGAGGCCTGTTGAGGGAGATACAGCTGCCGTAGCGCAGCAGCGGCCACGAGCGTCGTCACGAGCGACGTCGCCGCACAGCTCAGCAGCAGCGCCGCCCACGAGAGCTCCCGCGGCGCGCGCATCTATATAGCCCTCTTCTTTTTTTTTGCGCCCAAAAAGATCCCACCCCCACTGTTATCGGAGACCGTCACGGTCATGTACAATTCAAAAATGAATTGAAGCACGTGAGATATATCACAAAACAAGGTGAAACGCTCTCCAAGTCTCAACGCCACTCTGCGAGACAGCTCCGCACTGCGCACGATTCGTCGCGTGAGAGCGTGAGATCGCTTGGCGCGTAGCGGCGCGTGATCCAGCGTACGACGTGAGCGCTGCGCTGCGACGCGGCCACGCTCAGCGCCCGTGCGACGACGGTCGTGGGCACGGCCAGCGTGGCCAGCAGCCAGCGGACGCACTCGGCACGGTCGTGCTTGGCGGCTCTCAGCACCAACTGCACCCAAGCAGACTCGTCCGTGGAGTCCGTGTATTCCTGGCCTTCTCGTAGAGTCAAGAGGGCTCGGTCGTAGAGCCACATCAGTACGTTGGTGTGGCCGTGCTGGACGGCCTCGAGCGCGGCCCCGACGTGCTGCAGTTGGGAGAGCCCGCGGATCGCGTCGCTGTATCGATTGTACAGGAAATCGAGCACTTGGTCGGCTCCGATCGTTGCCGCCCACTTGTAGATCGATGAGAGCGAAACTTTCTGGACTCCATACGCTTGTAGCAGCTTGACCATAAAACGAGAGTCTCGGAGGCCTCGGGTGATCGCGATGTAGACCGCGGGCAACGCGATACTGGGGTGGTCCATGTCCACGAGCATCGTAAACGCGTCAAAGCAGTTTGCGCGAACCGCCCAACGAGGAAGCCACAGGATTTGATGGCATTGTGTCGGCCGAACGCGGAGACAAGCGATAATGACCGCGTGCGCGTCTGGGAATGTGGTCTCGCTGTAGACCGACCACAACGCCAGAACGTTTCCCGTGTCGACTTCAGGAACACACTCGGCGAGCCAGCGCGCGGTGGTCCAGTCGCTATTCGCCGCTGTTGTCAGGATATCAACGCTCCTAAAGTCGAATTGCGCCTCGAGTGACGTCTCGAATCGAATGGCTCGCGCGTGGGCTTCAGCGTACCGGCTCATGTCGTTTCCATGTCGTTTCGTTGAGATTTTGAAGGAGCCACCGCAGCACGTCCATGCGCCCGGCTCGCGCGGCAGACTCGACAAAATTGACCCATGTGTCTCGCATCTCTCGATGGGCCCAGACCCACTTGAGCATCTCCACCTTTCCGTTCTCGGCTGCGCGCGTGAACAGCGACGGATCGATCGAACGACCGGTAACACCAATGATCCACTCCACTACGGCCGTATGGCCATTCCCTGCTGCGCCTGCGATCGCCGTGCTGATGTTCCACGCGGCATGTCCATCTCGCGTCGCATGAAGGGTCTTGAGCGCCTCCAGGTCGCCGTGGCGCGCGAGCTGGTCCACCAGCGGACGCACCCACAGCTCACAGCCACCGTTCTCACTCTTGTCGGCCGAGTACTGGTGTGCCACCAGCCGCTCCACGACGTCGAGCTGTCGTGCATCGGCTGCGGCACGGAGGGCTTCTCGCTTCGTAAAATTGAAACTTCGTGTGGGCACGACCGATGCGGCCTCGTGGAGAAGCATGTGGTGGACAGCCTCGCAATCGCCGCGCGCCGCCAGCGCCGGGAGCACGTCGCACCGAAACGTTAAGTCGGATTGCGCTACGGCGCGCATGACCCGTTCAATCGCTGTGTCTTGTGGCGTTGCCCGGATCGCGTCGTACCTGAAGCCGGACGGATTGAGTGCGTAATAACGCTGGATGCGGAGGCTCAAGTGCTCGGCGGCTCGCCAGCAGCCGAGTACCACAGCGTCATTGAGGCACTCACGGTCGTCGAGCCGAGCGCACGGTGCGTCGCCGTCAAGCAGTCGGTGCGTGAGCTTGTTGTACTGGTCGTTCCCGTACTCGAGCGTCGCGAGCGTGAGACGCGTGACATCGGTGAGGACGAGGCAGGGAAGCACGCGGTCGAGCGCGTACCGCAAGGCGTCGGCATCCCGCAGCAACGTTTCCATCGTGGAGGCCGAATCAATCAACCCAATGCGGATCGGAGACCGTCAAGGGATCCGATAGTGGCATGGCACAAAAGTGGACCAATGCACCCACGTCCAACCTCACCGTGTTCTGTTTTGGCAACACACTCTGGGGAAGCCTCCCAATGTGGCATTTCTCAGGTTGGCTTTTCAGAGTCACAATGGTGGTGGTTCCGCTTTTCCATCAAGGCACAGTTGCATCCAGCGGACGTCGTCGCTTGGCAGCGCGGCATCGCTCGGTTCGTAACGGGTCGTGAGCCAGCGGACGACTCGGGCGCTGTTCTCGGACGCAGGAGCCAGGGAATGACTCGGGGGCAGGAATGGGTCGAGACCGCTCGCAGTGCCTCCGTAACGACACTGGTAGGCACGACCAGCGTCTCAACGAGCCAGTACAGGCACTCGGCGCGGTCGTGTTGCACGGCCTTTTCCACGAGCTGCTCAACCAAGTCCTGGTTCGAGTGGTGCGAGAACGGCGCCATGAGTTCACGATCAAGGAACCACTTGATCACGCCCACATGGCCGTGTTGTACCGCAAGCAGACACGCATGAAGCAACTCAGGGCGTCCAAGAGTGCGTAACGCGTCGCCGCGTTGCCTGTCGAGCACGGTGAGCACGTCTTTGGCGCCGATTTTCGCAGCCCACAGCACGATCCACCGAAGCACATCTGTCACATCTCCGGTCGGAACACCGCGCGCTGCCAGCAGCTTGAGCATAAAGCGCGAGTCACGCACTGTTTGGGTCACTGCCAAGCACACGTCGGATACGGCGGTATTGGGGTGATCCATGTCGACGAGCATGGCAAAGGCCCCGAAGCAGTTGGCGTGGGCGGCCCAACGCGGCAGCCATGGAACGTGACGACACTGACCTGGCCTCGCCCGGAGGCACGCCCTGATGAATGCCTTCTCAGCTGGTGTGACAGGAAACGTCCATTCATCGTACTTCCCCGCATCCGCGAGTGTTTCGCCCGTGTCGACTTCTGGCACGCACTCTACCAGCCATTGAGCAGTCTCGAAGTCGCTCTTGATCGCGGTCGCGAACACTTGGACGGCCTCGAAGTCTACCTGGTCCGCCAGCGATGTGGCCAGCTCGGTGGCTCGCGCGATTGCGTGGCCATAAAGGAATCGGCTGAGTTTGAGCACGGGCACCAACTCCTGGCCGCGCATCCACCATTGCCCGCTTTTTACCGCACATGGAAATGCGTCACGGCTCCAGTACCCGCGCTCAAGCACAAGATACTGAACAACGGCAATATTTGAGTTCCCGGCGGCGATCGTCACGAGCTTGGCGCCGTCAATATCGCTTGGATTGACTTGGCCGAGTAGATACTCGACATCCTTGACGCTCGTGGTTTCCTTCATAGTGTGGTGGAGAAACGATGCATCGATTTGAAGGCCCCGTTCTTCGTGGAAAAACCGCAAGATCTCCCAGTCACCGTCTCGTGCAGCCACCAAAAACGCGCTTGCTTCCTCCCTCTTCCACGCGGCCTCGTCCAGGTGCTCTCGGAGCCATCGTAACACGTCCAGGCGACCGCACTGCACGGCAATGAGGACAAACTCGACCGGAGTGTTTCGCATTTCCTGACGCGCCCACAGCCATTCGAGCACCTCCAACTGTCCGTGCGCCGCTGCGCGTCTCAAGTGGGTCGGATTGATTCGGCACTGATAGGCACGCTCGATGGAGTCGAGCACAATGATGTGGCCGTATTGAGCGAGCACCCGGAAGAATTCCCTGAGATCCGAGTTGCTCCAGTCCTTTCGGTCACCGCGCAAGTACAGGACCTTGAGGGCCTCCAGATCGCCGCAACTCGCCAACTCGAGCAGGAAATATGAACGCGGAAGCGCACACTGTGGATCACCACATCTTCGGTCTTCGAGCAGCCAGCGCGAAATGTGGTGATGCTGGGCGACGGCTGCAGCATGGAAGATCTCACGTGCGGCTTTTGCGCAGGAGGCCATCGCACTCGTCCTCGCAGCGCCGTGGTACAGGGCCGAGTCATGCGCTAGCATGTAGCGCACAGCCTCGAGGTCGCCCTGTGCAGCCACTGTTGCGATTATGCGTGGCCCGAACGAGAAGTCGGACTGCGCCACAGCAATCATGACGCGGTGCAACGCACTGTCCTCTTGCTGAACCGCAGCGTGCTGGTGGTGCTGATGCCAGTTGTCAAGACGCTGCACACGTAGACTCAAGCGCTCAGCGGCGTGCCAGCAACCGAGTGTCACTGCAATCCTTAGGCAGTCGTTCGGGTCGAGCGACATGCACGGTGCAGCACCGTCTAGGAGTCGGTGCATGAGTGCTTCGAATCGGTCATCTCCGTGCTCGAGCGCCGCGAGCGCGAGGCGCGTGACGTCCCACAGCACGAGATACTCGAGCACGTGGTCGAGCGCGTAGCGGAGTGCGTCGCCATCGAGAAGCATGCGCACGAGCGTTGATGTCATCGCGCCAACTGGTGTCGAAACGGCTTGTGAAGGAGTCCTGCCTCTACTTTGCGCAAGAAAGCAGGGGTTTGGACGAGATATATCTCGCCGTGTCACACGTGACATTCAAATGGGTATTGACATGCTGAGATATATTTTGAAAACAAGGTGAGACTGCGTAGAAATATCCCCGATCAGAAACGTAAGCAGCTCACCTAGTTTGCTTTCACGTCAGAATGGTTTTCAGTTTTCATCTGGATCTAGTCGCCTACAAAGAGTCCGCGTGAACGAGCAGGTGGCTACGCGTGCCTCGCTTGACATGTAAAGGCAGGGTATTGACTGTGAGTGTTGCAAGCAGTCTAATTTCACATATTAGCGCCGTGTCGGTGGTGTCGATTGAGGACAAGCGGGCTGAGATTCACAAAAGCTGGGCTGCTCCAATGAGCACGGGTCGTACCACGACCAAGCCGTCGCTTGAAAGCGATTACTCGATCGGCACGTAGGCGCTCGTGATCTCGGCCGCTGCACTGTGAAGCAGCCGAATGCAACGCTTCGAGATCATCGTAGTTGGGCACCACCAACGTGTCAAGCACCCACTACAGGTATTTAGCGCAGCCGTATTTCCCCGCATTTTGAACGAGCTGCTGCGTTGTGGGTCACTTGCTCCGAAATTGAGTGAACGAGCACATGGACTTCCCCGGTCGTGGAACCGCTGCTTATTCCAAGCCCCCGTTTTTCGTGTAAGAAGCTACGACCTTCGAATCACCAGCAGATTCAGATTCCACGAAAGCGCGGGATTCGTGACTCTTCTGAGCTACTTCATTGATGTGCTGCTTCCCTCCCTTGTTCTGCAAATATGAGCAGTTAACGTTGTGTGGATTGCGATGCATGGTGAGCAGAGATGTGAATTCATTCATACACTGCCCGAGTGTCAGAACACGCGAGGTCCTTGCACGCCAGTCCACCATATTTCGTCAAAGTCTGCACACCTACGCTAATGGTGATACGCTTCGCTTGGGCACGAGCAGTTAGACAACCGACCGGCGGTGATGATGGCTTGGCGACGGCGTCCGTTCTGAGCGTGGCGATGGCTGCAACGCTCGTGGTGATAATGTTGGGAGCGACGGACCTGCTGTCCCCTGCCGGGTCATCTCCGATGCCCGATGGCCAGGAAGCGATGGACCCACCGCTCGAGTTTGTGCGTCGTCAGTACGGCTCAGAAGACTATCCAAACTGTTCTCCGCCGGGCGTCCGTTGTGGCCATCGAAAAACTTGACTTGACTTTCAAACCTGTGGATCGAGACTGGACGCTGATCAATTACGTCAACAGAATGATCATTAGAGACCGTAGATAACGGAGGGCGCTGGACTTGAGAAGGCAAGCTCTGGCGCTGCAATGTCGAAAGAGAAGCTATTCGACTTTCGGCGAGTGGGGCTTCTGAGTCCGTGTTGACAGTCTTGAAGCTCGAGTCAGGGTCGAATAATGATCGTTTCTGGGACATTTGCTTGGTTAGTGTTCGAGGAGTGCCGAATAAGTGGACGAATCCATTCGGCACGATGATTTGTAACAGAGGACGGAATGAAGCGTAGCACTCGTCTGATGTACGGGTAACAAACAATCTGTCGAGCACTGCGCGCGTCTTCTTCATTTGTCTTCGAACCGACGTGTCCGTCGTGGGTTGATCACACGCATGACGCTCTTCGTTCACTGCGTCAATGAGCATCTGTCCCCAACGAATCTCGGTCGTGCGAATGTTCGGAGATAGAGGAACTTCCTTCATGTTGCAAGCAGCCCGGTCTGCGAGCTTGAGAGCGAGTTTGTAAGTCGGATGCGCGTGTAGAACATCCAGCAGTGCTTCTGCGCTGAGCGATAAGAGATCACACGCTCGCATCGTGTTCACGGTAAAGGCGCTCACCGAGTAACCAAGGAGACCAGCCTCACCAAAGTAGTCACCCTTAATGAACGAAAGTTGTCCGAGTACTGTAGGATGAGAGCGACTTGCCGACCGTAAATGACCTCGTACAACAAAATACATGGCCTTCGATATGCTGCCTTCAACAAGCACACGCTCATCGCGAGGGTATCCTTCAAACTTGAGACGCTGGGCGAGCCCGTGTGTGAGGATGTCCAAACTGGCAGTTTGCTGGGCCTCGCTCGCGCTCCCACGACCAAGTGGACGAAACACTGCGTCGGTGAAGGCCTTTAATGGATTGCGGGCAATACTCAGAACCGATTCCATGCGGACACTTGCTGGGACATCCTCTAAGAGAGACTGGTAGTCGACACCACGGTGAGATGACCAAAGCGAAGACAGAAATGATTGTGTTCTAGCCCTGAGTTCGCCATGGATCTTCCAGCGACCAAGGTAGAGTTCGACTGCGATATGATTCTTTCGATACTCAACCTCATTTCCTATGTAGGAGATGAAAAGGCTGGCAATCTCACCAAGCATGAAAGCCATAAC
Organism: Pythium rishiriense; assembly: GCA_023335895.1. Taxonomy (NCBI): domain Eukaryota; phylum Oomycota; class Peronosporomycetes; order Pythiales; family Pythiaceae; genus Pythium; species Pythium rishiriense. Next base: position 36,489 of record JAADVT010000138.1, read on the forward strand.
GAGGAGTCCGATGAAGCAGTTGACGATCGTAAACGCAAAATGAGAAGTCGAGTCGGGTGTGAAAGTCTTGCCTTTTTTCACAAACGCTGTCGTGGCGTAAAAAAGCCCTCGCAGAAGCCGCAACATGAGCAACTTGGACGTTGGATGATCTTTGTCGGTGACTTCAAGCGCCGAGGATGGGAGCCACGCATTCCACTCGGCGCCGAAGCGGTCATAGATGGCGATCACAAAATAGGAGCACGCACTCCAGTAAATCAGTAGAATGTACATCAAGCACGCGATGCGGAGCCGCTTTAGTTCGTTTGCAATACTTCGTCGGTTGATTTCGTGCATGTAGTGCACGACATTCACCATTTTGAGGCACCGATTGATACGGTACCACGGACTGGGTGACAAGCTGTACAAGACGTAATCGATAGGAAGTGCCGCCAGTATATCCCATTTGATTCTTTCCTTGATGTAAGATCGACGATGGTCTTGTTCATACAGTTCCATCGAATCATGACTACCTTTCAGACGCCAGTTGAACCAAATATCGAAGAGGAAGAGGAATTCACAAAGGAGTTCAAGCTCGCGACAGATGATTGGAATCCAGCCTGGTCGCATCAGTGAATCAAAGGAAATCCGGTAAGGCACCAGCACTGACACGAAAATTGTCGTCATGGTGATCAATCTGAGCCAGATCAAGTGGTACCGACTCTGCGCTGTAGTACCCTCCACAATTGCTTGGAGCCATTTGGGGATACGTAGGACTCGGGACAATGGTGACCCTGCATCGTGGAATCTGTCTAATCCTTCTGCCAGCAATGTTGATGCGGTTCGACTAGCTCGTCGCTTTCCCGAGATTGTCTTCATTCGGCGCAGCACAAGCATTTCTTCCTCGGAGCGCTGGTTTCTCGCGTTGAGTTGTTCCGCTTGGACAATCATGTTCGAGACGGTAGTGTTGTTTTCTTCCTCAAGTGCTAAACGGTTGAGTCGCTGCTGTTCCTGGTTTATCGTAACAATACGTAACACCTTGGCCTTCCAATCTGGGTATCGATCGAAGACGAGCTCTAGCGATTGACGAGAAAGGCTGTACAGAATGCACGAAGTACTTGCCTGCACAAAGGAAGTTCGGACACTATTGATAAAGAGCGCGTTCTCACCGAAGTAGTTACCCGCCGTAATTTCGTTCAGCTTAGTGAGCTGCGCCGCGTTCTTCATCGTTGGCATTGCTTTAAACACCGGAAGGTTTGGCGCAGGTATTGAAGCATTCGAGCTGACGCTATGAGACGCCATTCTTGCGCCAAGTAAGGTTGCTTTGCGCTCAAATACTGACGACTCGCGAGCGAACTCCTCGGGTGGCAACAAAGTGAATAGCACACCAGTGAAGACAAAATACATGTCACTCCCTTCCTCTCCAAACTTGTACACGAATTCATCCTTGACAACCAGCTCTTGGTTGAACTGAGCTACAAGCATTCGGGTCACACTGGCGTCCATACCAGCCAAGAATGTGACTTTCGCAATCATTGGCTGCAAATGGACCATACGGATATCCGTGAGCAGCGAGGGAGGCAGACATCTTTCGAGAATGTGTTCTTGCGTGATAGAATGGAACCGCTTGAAAAAGTAATAATTCTTAAATTTTTCGGCGATTGGAGCTGGGAGCTTGAAGTGCGAAATCAAATGCCGTAACGAGTTGAGTTTTGAGAAAAACTCGCGATTCTCAGCGTCCATCAATTCAATGGTGTCCGAAAAGTTCCCGATCACGTACGCAAACAAGAAGAACCCGAACGTCATGGTGACGATATTGCAGACACTTTGAGCGATCGTTTTGGGAAGAGCACCCGTGCTTGACGCTGACATGAGACCGAATGACCAAAACAGTGACGCAAAATACTGTAGACTTGGGCTTGCATTCTCGAGTGAGGCTGGTGGCATCCAAGGAAACGCCCCAAACGCGGATTTGAGCGTCACGTTGTCGGTTTCATCGTGGATGAGAGAATGAAGACCCGATTTATTTGACGCGAAGTCGAACCAGACACAGCCAAGGAGATGAGTCAGCATAAAGGTGTAGTACACGAGCTTGAAAAGCCTTAGCTCGAGCGTGCGCTTGATGTACTTGTTCTCCAGTGCCATAAATTGCACTGGAACTTTGCACAGCCGAAGCATCTTGTTCATATTGAGGGCTTCATTGCGTTTGGATGGATGAAGACCCCAGTTAACCATGAACAACGGGATGATCGCCACAATATCGATGACAAATTCCCATGATCGAAAGTATCTTTTGCGTATCCGCTTCGAGATCATTACCTTGTTCCCGAACTCGTAGTAACCGAGATGACTTCGAACGTACATATCAATCACGAAATGAAATTCGATCACCATCAACATGCTATCAACACTAGACGTTCGCGACTCCGGAAAACCAAAGCAAAAGTAGAACATGATCAATACCCACTCAATCGTCATGATGAGGAACAACCATGTTTCCCACGCAAGCATTTGCAGCGAGTCGGGATCGAACACTCGATCAAACAGCGCGATCACATTGAAACAAAATCCACCTGGGCTGTGATTGCCATTTGGTGCCTCTTCTTCGACACGAACTCGAGAAGCCTTCGCAAGCTTGGGGTCCAGTAAGCGCTTTTCAAGAGCCCGTAACGAGTCCACTAGCGAAGGATATACCTGTCTCATAGCTTGAATGTGCTGCCTTGAAACGAAAAGCACCATACATCCGCTTGTCGCTGTGACGCGATCTGTGTAGCTGACAGTGCTCCCATCAATATTCAGCGCAGCTGTGCCAAAGAAGCCACCTTGATGAATCGACCTGGGAAGCGCACCATTGGCGACGATACAAATCTCGCCAGTGAGCAAGAAAAACAGACCACTCGCGAAGTCACCTTGCCGATAGACAATTTCGCCTTGGCCATATAGGATGAACCTGGCGTTGTCGAGAAACACACGTTCTAGTTGAGCCAGCACTGGGCGTACGCCGTTGAGCAAAGCAAGTGTTTGAAGAACTGGTTGACAAATATTCTGCAAAATGTCTTGCCTGATTGACTCGGGCAGCTCGTCAAGCGACTCGCTGATGACTGCACCTCGATGAGATGACCACCAGTAATCCAGGAAAGCGTTAACTCTCTTATGAATGACCAATGGAGCGTTTTGTCGACGCAGAAACAACTGGATCTGAGATCGGGTCGCGAAAAATTCCTTTTGTTCGAAAGCCGACGCTGTGAAACGCTTTTGGACGTTGTCCACAACAATCGCAGTGATGAAAAAACCACTAAGCATAAACAGCAAGGCAATGCCGTATTGGATGTCGCTTGCTGGTTCGATTGTGAGACCGAGGGCTGTGAGAACATTCGCAGCATAATACAGCGATCTGAAGTATTGCTTCATGCCCATCTCAAAAACGAAAGTTTCGTCGAGGCTATGAATGATCTTGTTCTTGTCGACACAATGCGTGGCATTCAAGGCTACCAGGTAAACGTCATCGGAGGGGATCCAGGCGTCGTGGGATGGACTGAAACCCTCGATGTACGTGACGCTGAAGTGTAGACACGCTACAATGTGATACAAAACCACGAGGAGAGCGCCGAAAAGAAGCAGGCGCTGCTTACTTGTGAACTTCACAAAGTCTTCAACCTCTCGCAAATGACCCTGAAGCCGAATCACTCGAAGTAACCGCGGGATGCGCGGAATAGCATGATGAACGGTTTGCGCAAAGAACCAGTACGGAAATACGCAAAGCACGTCGGCCAGGAGCCAACTCTTTCCATACCGCAGCGCAGCGCGAGTTGTGTCCCATATCTTCTCCGAGTCTTCAATATATGCCAGATTAAGGTTGATGTAAACGTCTGCCCACAGCACTAGATCCGTTACAACGTTGAGAGTCAAGATGTACCACGTATTTCGCCGAAGTGCCAGAAATGCGAGTTGTACCGGGATCAAAAACCAGTTGAAAATGAGAACAACTTGGAGTATTGCAAGCCACCACAAACGCTTTCTTGACTCGTTGTCGATCGCAACGCTCAGTAAAATACCTGACCACCAATACCGCCTCTTCGTGCGCGATGCGCTCCAGCCAACTTGATTGTAGAGATCAGTCAAAGCTGCAGTGACTTTTGCCGTACTTGTTCGTACGTCGCCTGACGAAGCTGAAGCGAACGGCAACGGTGGGCGGGTGTTTGCACTCGCATCTGCTTTGGCATGGAGAACACGAGCAGAAGGCTGTTGTGCATCGGGAGCTGCAGCTTCGCCACTCTGGTGAGCTCTCTGTTCAGGTGGGTGTGCTCCCGCTCGAGCTTTTTGTAGGGCTTGAGCTGCTAGGACCAACATAGGCGTAGGTGACACGGAAGGATTCGATGCAGCATCAGATATTGCGTCACTGATAGTCCCAGCGACAGGAGACACTTTGCTTTTGCCGTTCTTGGCATGTTTACGAATTAGGTTCGCAAACAACTTTTTGCCTTCGACCTTCTGCCCTTCTTTGTCGCCGTCCACCAAGTTCTGATCAGGGATGATCATTGCCTCACCAGAGAGTCTACCAAATAGAACGCGAGCCATTTCTTCAACACGCTTCGGAATCACAGTCGCATACTCTGGGTAACCTTCGAACAGTCGCTCAATGTGGAAGCGCACGAGTTTGTACAGTGTACAATACGTGGATGTGACCACAGTAGCATATCGCGGACGCCTGAGAAACAACGCCATTTCACCAAAGAAAGCACCCTTTCGTATTTCGCGAATCTTGATTCCTCTGACCAGAACGTGGAGCACACCCGAATTGATAAGATACATGGCATCTCCTTCATCTCCAACGTTAAAGACGACGACGCTCGCAGGTAAAGACATCATCTCGAGCAGACTGGTCACCGCAATGATAAATTGGTGATTGCAATCTTTGAAGAATGGAATGTTCCCGACCATTCCCTTTAGTAACTCAACTTGGATGTCCTTCACAATCGATGGGCATAGGAGCTTGACTGCTTCGCGGTCGTTCGATTCACTTTCAGTATGGTACCTTTTAAGATACTCAATAGCTTGCACTTGAAGCGTGTCAGGGACTTGATGGAATGAAAGCAAGTGCTTCAACTGGTTTATTCGAGCTTCAGACGACTCAACATGGCCGCTCTCGCACTTGGAGATCATGAAAAACGTTGCGCAGACGTACGTGAAGAGAGAAAACCCGCAGAGCGCAACAAAGATTGTGAACAAAAACTCGAATATCGTCGTGGGAAGTTCGCCTTCGAAGAGACCCGTCAGCAAGCCAAACGCCCAGAACAAGGACATGAGGTAAGCAGAGTGACCATGGGTCTCTTCATTGCTGTTGGACTCGTGGGGAAGCCAGTGATCATCGTGATGCTCATCATAGCCAAAGAGAAATCGAAAGCAAGCCACGTTATGCGAGAGCAAGATCGTCACGAGCAGCACTTTAAACATCTTGAGCACCACAAAGTGACGGGCGTAGATGTCGTCGAGCATCGCGACGTACTGGGGCAATCGTCGTAGCCGCAATAGTTTGTGGAATTCTAAGAACACTGGCGATGACACGGTGTGTTTCACGGCCGGATATATCAGTGACACAGGCAGGAGTGCCACGATATCAAGCAAGAAACGTGGCGACTTAAGGTACTTGACTCGCGACTTGGATGCATCCATCATGACATTGCCGTCTTCGTAGTATCCTGTATTGAGCTCGGCGTAGATATCCACCAGGAACAGAAGCTCGCACATGTAAATGGCGATGAACTCGGGAACGGGCCACTGGCTGCCGTGCCGATGGAACACTGCGATGAACGGCAGCATCACGATCTCGTAAATGAGCGCGACAAGCAACAGCTGGTGCCACACTTGGATGCCCCGGGAGTTGGGGTCAAACGCGCTCCGCACTTCGGTCAAGAAATACTCGACCGAACTCGACCGCGCACGCATCGACTCGCGCACGCTGAGCCTCGCCGACACGCGCTTCCGTGGCTGCTGCGGTTGCTGCGGTGGCGGTCCACTGGGTCCGGCGCCATCTCCGGATGCCGCCGTCGGCGGTGGGAGCAGCGCGCCACCTCCGTCGGGTTCCGAAGGCGCGACCGAGGCCATCGCGGCGCTGCTTGCATGGGCCGAGTGGGATGCCGAGAGATGCCACCGTCCGTCAGCAGAGCCAAGCGTATTCGTTCCGCCGCGGCCGCCTGATTAAGATAGAAGGCCCGCCGAGAATAGCGCGCCGACTCGGATCGTTTCGCGCGAGCCGTTCGCGCCACGTCAAACTACCCGACACGCCGATGGACGCGCTACGGAACCGTCTCTCTGTCCGTGTTCATCGCGCATGTGGGCGTCGACTGTACGACAACGATGGCCGCCATCCCGCTCGTCCTCGTTTCCCCTCCCTGGTTTCCCTTTCCTGTCTCCTCGTTTCCCCCATGTTGATGTTTGCACCCCTCACACGGAGAAACCATACCTTTTTACTGAAAATAGGACGAAATATTGACCTTTTTCTGTGAAAACAAGAACAACAAAGAGTGATGGTCCAACAACCTGTTGGGAACGTATATACGTCTATATAGGTAATTACATATTGGTTTGAAAACCTCTTTGAATCAATTCCTTTTCAGTTCTGGGTTTCTTTGGGACTCCCCCCACGTGGACCCTTCGACAGTCAGTCGTCTTCGTGTTTGTATGCGTCGCGACTAGCGTCGCCCCCCGCCTTCTCGCTTGACGTTCCGCGCGCGCTCGCTCGCCCCACAGCGCGCCTCTGCCCTCCTACGCTACACCACTCGAACGCGCGCTGTCCAGGCTATCGATCGGTGCCCTTTCTGCCCCACAAAATGGCCGACGACGAGCGCCCCACGCCGCCACGCAAGCGCGCCCGACTGGACGCGGACTCGCCGCCACGCCGTCGCCGCCGTGAGGACGACGACGCGGCGCCGCCGGCGATGCCCCGTGGCGCGGCCGAGGCATCGACCCCAGACCCGTCGGACCCCGCGGCGCGCGTCTCGATGCTGCCGTTCGCGCTGAGCGACCGCGACCGCGCGTCGCTGTTTTTCCGCACGCTTCTCGTGCGCATGGCGTCGCCGCTTCTCCAGTACACGGGCAGCGCGCCGCCGCCAGTGCTGCCGCCGCTACGCCACGTCTCGGAGGCGAGACCGCCCGCCGATCCGTCCCGCGCCGTCGGTCGGGAGGCAGAAGCCAGTTTGCACCACTATGACCGGGACCAACAGCAAGCGCTCGGTGACCATGATGAGCCGATGGACGATATGGCAGGTACGCCGCCATCGGTGCGCCACCACGACGAGTTGGTCGCGGACGCCGCTGTCGGGGTCGCCATGATGGCCGCCGAGGCGAGCCGCGACCACGACGGCGAGACCGTCGCGACCGAAGAGTCGAACACGGACGACGAAGACCTCCAGCAGCTGGGCATGGTCGTGTGCGACGGCCTGCTCCACCAGAACGACGCGCTGCTCGCGCCGCAGTGCTACTTGCCCAGTGAAGTGAGCTACGAGGACGTGCAACACTTGATATTCCACTCAGCCAAGGAACAGAAGCTCGCGCTGATCGAGAAGCTGTTCAAAATCATCAAGAAGACGCCCAGTGGCGAGGACACGATCGCGCGGCTTGTCAAGGCTGAAGATGAGACGGGGCTCACGCTGCTCATGATCAGTGTGCGCCAAGAGCTGGTGACGCTGTGCGAGATGCTGGTCGCTGAAGGCGCGGACGTGAACCAGTGCAATGTACGTGACTATGATACGGGCGGCACCTGACATGATTGGGAGATGACTCACCGATATGTTTTCTTTATTTCGTTTCAATTAGGAGAAACGTCCGTTCGCACTGCTGCTGGCCGCCCAGAAAGGTCACGAAGGCGCAACGAGGTTTCTGCTCGAGCATGGCGCGAACGAGGAATCCAAAAACATGGCGCTTATTCCAGCCGCACATTTCGGCCACTTGGGAGTTGTGGCATTGCTGCTGGAGTTTGGAGCCGACCAAAATTTTTCGAACAAGAAAGGCACGACGCCCCTCATGCGTGCTGCGCAAGAGGGCCGAGACGCTGTTGTCCAGTTCTTGATCGACAAGGGTGCACTTGCGTTCGCTGCCAATAATGAAGGCATGACCGCACTCATGTTGGCGGCGCAGCGCGGCCACGCGAACATTGCGACGATCTTGATCAAGGCTGGGTCGGATGTCAACACACAGACCCGCCAAGGGAGTACGGCGCTCCTGTTAGCTGCCAAAAGAGGGCATACTGAAGCCGTTGAGGCGCTCTTGACAGCTGGTGCTGATATCTTTCTCAAAGATGACCGACACAAGACCGCAGCAGACACTGCCCATCGGCGAGGTCACGTGGACTTGTTCTTGAAGATCACCGTCTCGGTATGTGTGTGCTACCTTTTGCATGGGTTAACGCTGCAACGCTAACTGACCTTATTGACGTACAGAATCAACTGCGGCTGATGCGGGAGGGGCTACGGCGAGAGCGTTACGCGGAGCTGATGCGACTCTCGTATCTGTATGTGTTGTCACGTGCGACTCTCGTTCCGGCATTCAAGAGTCCAGAACGCCATCGCCTCAACGTGTTGCTTGATCGCACGATGCGCCTACCACGCCCGCTGTTACAGAACATTGCACTCTTCCTACCGATGTGCAACGTGTGGGATCGGCAGCTCAAGTACCTTGCTTACGAAGCACCATTCCATCCTAGCAGGGTCGTCCAACACGGAATCCGAATCCTGGATGATATTCTCGTCAGTGTGGCGCTGGACGTGCGATCATCCCTGCGAAGTTTCCGACATGCTGACACGCAATACGGGGGGCGCCACCTCGCACTGCTCCGCGACAATGCTGAGTTCCGCGGGATTTTCCAGTCGGAATGCGACGTCAGCCTTGGTCCGGACTTGCTCATGCGGTTACGTCGCATGGCAGATATCCAAGGTGCGCTGGCAAGCTACGCCGCCGGTACGGGCATCCAGTTTGGTGTCGAAGTTGCGCAGGACGTGGTGACACTTGTTTCGGACTTGCTATTGTGGGAAGACGCCCGGAAACTCACCGCGTTTCACACCATCCCGAAATGCGAACCCATCGACGATGTGCGCATCAAGGAGGAGCCCCCTCGTATTTAACGGCGCTGCGCGTACGTATCAATAATCCCAGATCGCAATGGAATTTCTGAAAAACGGCAACAGCCTCTGATGTATCGTGGACCTACAGTTAATCTCTGCTACTGATCTCAACAACACTTCGTGCTGTATCCAAGTCGAATGCATTTAGCTCACGCGACCGCGCTCGGCTTGGTCGGCGCCGCCAGCTTCTTCGAGTTGAGCTGAGTGTGCTGCCCTGCGGGCACTGTCTTTTTCATGCGTCCCTTGGCAGCCTCCACGGCATGTCGAACAGCCAAGAGGGAGGCCTTGGTCTCGTGCTTCTTGCTCTGCTCCTCGAGCGCAGCGGCGAGCAGCACCACCAGTGACAGGTCGACGCCGGCCGCGACGTCCATCTTGTAGACGCCGTCGCGTGGATTTCCGTCGCAGTAGATGCGTGCGATGCAGTACAGCGTGTTGTTACGACGCGGGTCGTCGGTGATGGTGATCACGGCGTCGCGCGCCTGCCAGTAGCCTCTGGCGCCGACGAGCATCGGTTTCCCCGAGACCGGGTCCGTGAAGTCCAGAAGCAGCTGCGGCTCGTGGGCGCCAAGCATTTGGGTCGTGAACGAGCACAGCGACGACTTGCTGGCCGTGCCACCGGGGACCACCGTGTACTTCGCTGACACGGGTGGCTCATCGTGGCGTTCCATGCCCACGACCGGCACGCCGTACGCATCGAGTAACAGTCGACGGAGGTGCTGCGCCGAGGCATCAGCTTCGTTGACGGGTCCGACCTTGAAGACCGGCTGGTTGATTGTCACGTCACGGATGACATAGTCGTGGTCGCGTGGCTGCGTCCAGAACTGGTCGTGGAGTTCGAGCGTGACGACGCGGTCCTTGACGAAGCGCTTGTTGATTGTAGGGAGGTAGTGCGTCGACGGCAGCACGACCGGCTGCGAGCGGAAGGAGGCGGACTGGGAACTGCCCATGGTTGGAAGGTCAAGTAATTAGAGTGGACGGTGCTACGTTGAGGAAAGATGAATCGGAAGTGAAGCTGCGAGAAAGATCGCTGGGAGCTGTCGCCAGGGACAGCGTCTGATCTGGCCAGGCCCAGCGTTCGACACGTGCACCCGGAGAGATTGGTGCGAGAGTCTAACGCGCACGCGGGTTCGGTTCCAGGCCCAGCACGAGGTTTGTGTGAGGAGTATCGGAATGGAATTGGCGCATATTATAAATCAATCCAGGACCGCCCATCCCAGCGCAGTTCCACGAGAACCCATCGGTCTCTTCCATCGAGAGACAGCTTGGGCCTGGTCTCACCGTGAGGCCAGGCCCAAGCTGTCTTTGTGATTGTGAGACTCTCACCATCACAAGCCGACCCAAAGGTGACCGAACGATCCTCTCCATCCCGCCTGGACGCTCTCACCTGCCTCTCACGTACAGGTACGTACAGTGGCTCTGACCTCTTTTTCGTAACAAGGCTCCGGTAAGTTTGAACAGCCTCATGTGAAGACGCATCCGCGGTGACATCCCCTTCGTTGGCCCATGCCAGGAACTTGCGTTTGCTTTTTTCGCAAGTTCCTTGCAACGCCCGTGTATGTAGGGAAGATCTCTTCGACTGTCCGCAGGCAAGCTGTCACCACTTGGCCCCAGAAAACTTTTTTTGTGGATAGGCGAGCCCGACGAAGGGGCTACGATAAATCCTCCCAGAGGAGACAGCCGCGGTCGTCGAAGTCTCACAAATTGTGAGTCACGGTGGGGTCTACACTCAGTGTGGGTTGCTCCACGCAAGGTTGCGATGGTGGTATGTTTCATAATATGAACACTGGGTTGTTATTATCGACCCGACCTTGAGCGCCCGGCGACCGTGGCACAACACCAACCCATTGCACATAGCCGGGTCCATTGACTTGGCTTCCGAAAAGGCCCGGCGATGCACCACAAGACGTTCACAATCGAGCATGACAACTGGCGTTGAGTATGCCACCCATTTTCTAAACGAGCGTTGGACTCTGGCAAATCCCCTCACTACGCATGTCATACAGTGTACTACAGAACAGAGTGTACAACACCGACACCCTTTTTTTCGCCCTTTGGTTCCCGTGTCTTTGTAGTGGAGCAGCCGTCGAACAGCGCGCTTTCGTCCGGGGTCCCGTGGAGACAAACGCTTGACACCTCGCGTGTCCATTCGAGCTGCTCATTCGCACATTTGCAACATATTGCACCAGATTCAACTACACCAACCACCACGTCCACGCCATGGCATCCGACAGCGGCGATTTCAGTCCGACGCTGCTCTTCGTGCTCATCGGGGTCGGCCTGCTCTTTATGTGCGGCCTCATGGTCTGCATGTGCTGGCGGAGCAAGAAGGACTGGAAGACCATCGATCTGTATGAGCCGCTCATCGAAGAGGCCCGGCCGCGCGCTGACGAAGCCCTCGAGACCGCCCAGCGCGGGACTGCCTCGTGCGACGCGTGCGGCTTTGCGAACTTCGCGCACGTCCAGGTCTGTGTCGTGTGTGGCCAAGCCGTGGGCGACGAGGCGACTCGCAAGAAGACGCTCAAGCGCCGTAAGAAGCTCACGCCCCTAGCGGCCTACGCCGTCCGTGGCGACCGCGCCGGACGACGGGGCGAGTGGGTCCGCAAGACCGATGTCCAGGACAAGATCTACTGGTTCCGTGCCGCCAACGGTGCTTCTCCGGCAGCAAAAGCGTTCACGGTCAAGTTCGAGATCCCAACCTCTGGTGGCAGTGCCAGTTACAAGTACACCAAGACCGAGGGGCCAGCCATTGTCCCTGACCTCCAGATCCAGTGGGCGGACGCCACGGCTGCGTCCACGGATGCCCTCGCGTTCCCCGTCGGCCCGGCTGTCGTGTTGGGTGCCGCAACACCATTGATCCCACTCACGAGCGAGCCGTTCCCCGTGCGGTACGCCGAGTTCGTGCAGCGCGCGTCGGGTTTCGTGCCAACGCAGGGCCGCCTGCGGTTCCGCCTCAAGGACGCGACCAAGCAGGCCGTCTTCTCGCAGGCCATGACCCAGCTGCTCACTCTGACGTCCACAGCCGACGTGCGGTCCCAGCTCATGATCCGTCTGGACACGGGCTCGGCCTTTGCCGGCACGACCGAGTCGGTCGACTGGCACCGCGACTGGTTCGCGACGCTCGGCGAGGTGCTCGGCGACGAGTCGACCGGTCTCTTCACGTGCGC
>JAADVT010000139.1:0-48697 GCA_023335895.1 Pythium rishiriense
CCGAGGGCGAGCACGGCCATGTAGGAGAGAGATGGAATGTGAGCCCTCACCAACAGTGCAGGGCAACAAAGGCGCGCCGGAGGCATCTACGGATGCTAAGGATCGCGCGCTGGGATCCCTGCGATCCGACGAAGAAACCCTCTTTGTCCTCGAAACAAAACAAACAAACAAAAATCCGCCACGAGAGCGACACCGTGTATCATACAGAGCATGGAGGATGGTGGCCACAACGCCCTCGCCAGAACCTCGTGGACAAACTAGTTAAATTTGTCAATGAGGTCCTGGCATCGCAACTCGTCGGCCCGGATCTCTGCCTGGAGGGTCTCGAGCGCTGACTCTTGTGGTTGCGGACGGTGGTACGGCGGCGACTGCGGTGGCTATTGGTCTACCACGCGCGCAACCGCCTTGGTGTGCGCCACCGGTCCATCTTGAGCACGACCTCGTTGCGCTGGAGCTCGTTGCGCCGGCGAAACAGATCGCCCGTGCGCAGCTTCATGTCGTGGGCCAGCGCGGCCGCGCGCGTCGGCAGCTGCCACTTTGCGAGCGGGCGCGAGCGCAAGCTCATTCTGGAGCGGCTCCAGACGACTGCAAGCTCCTTCTTCATCGCGCCCAGTTCGTGTTCCAGCATGAGCACGATCTGGTTGCGCTGCCCAACGGCCAACTCGACGTCGAACGCCATGGCCAAAACATCCTGGTAGACTCGACGCGCTCACTGTCGGTCGCGCTATTCGTGCTGTTCCTAGAGTTGCTGCTGGAATCGCTAGTGCGGCTCGCGGGGTACTGGTAGTGCCAGATGACGCGCTGGCGGTCGATCTTGCCCTCCAGCGAGGTCATCTTGTAAAAGCCGTTCGGCTTTTCGGGTGGTACGACGCGTCCTCAAAGAGATGGCAGTACAGCGCATACAGCGCGTACGGACCGGTGCTCGGGATGAAATTGATATTGTCGTCGTTCGGAATAGCGCGCGTGACGGTCTCCAGGAATCGCGTCACGAGATAGACAATCGACCGCGGGCGCAGAGGCGATGTCGTCGGAAGCCCAGCAGCTGGACCGAGCGCACTCACTTGATGGGCCGTGTCCGAACTGAAGCCAGACGCATCCGAGATCGAGATCGCGTCGTCCACCGAGCACTGTTCGGTGGCGGCGCCATCCACGCCCCTCGTCGACTGGTCTCGCCGGCGTTTGTGTCCTGCGCGCTGCTGAACGTGGCGCACTGGATGGTGAGACGCGCTGCCGTTTGGGGTCGCACACTGTCCATTCCAGGGCGATGTTGCGGCGCCATCGTCGTCCACCACCACGAGCGCAAAGGTGTGGTCGAGGGGCAGCGTCGCCGCCACGGGCACGAGATCGCCGTCCGCGTCGCGCAGCAGAAAGCGTGTGGAGCACTGCAAGTGGAGGTGCATGCGCACAGCGTTCTCGACCATCTGGTCGGACGTACCCATGTACCAGCACACGCGCTGCGGCGCCTTGTGTCTCATCATTCAGAATCGACGATCAGAGTGACGTGACTAGCCACCATCCCGCGTACGGTTACCTCCTAACACTACCGTGACTACGAATACTTCTGGGCTCCCGGAGGGGCTCTCATAGCACATTCGCGAGGCTCTTACGACGCTAAGCGTAGTATATCAAAGCGCATCCACTAATTGATTTCGTGTGGGGAAACTCAGGATTCCGAGTCGAATCACGTTCGCAAGTCGATCTTGCGAATTGGAATCATACGAACGAGACCAAAAAATGGTACATCATCGTTTCCCCCATGTATATAGAGATGGAGTGCGTGCGAGCCGCCTCTGTTTCCTTGCTGTGTGGGCGCCGTGTGGAAATGGAAAATGGGGATGCGTGGGAAACGCGGAGTGGTGGAAGAGCTGTTTGGAGAACCAGCAACGGGAATTGGTTGGCCGTCACAATAGGTCTCTCCTATTTGGTAATAATCTCACTTCATGATTGATGATTGGATAAAAATGCATCTAAAGATCACACAGGAGCACACACGTCACAGATTTTCCCGCCCTTCGGCCATGTGGCCATCGCTTCGCCTCGCTCCGTGCGCGATCTCCATCATGCAGCTCCGCTCGCAGCGCCCCACACGTGCGACGGCCACCGTGGCGATGACCGCTCGTGCTGCATCCTCACGTTCGACTAGAGATACTGTTGCGGAGCAGCGCGACGCCCCGCCAGCGAAGAAGGCGCGGACTGCCAAGCCCGCTGCCACGGTCGCCATCGCGCCAGCCGACAGTGACAGCGGCGACCGTGTCTTGCACCGTTACCCGGCGCTCGTACCGGCTCGTCTGCTGCGCCGCTACAAACGCTTTTTGGCCGACGTTGTGCTCGCCGAGGCCGGGGATGACGATGTGTCCACTGTTGATGAGACCAAGGCGATCACGATCTACTGCCCCAACACGGGCCCCATGGTCGGGCTGCTGGACGAGCCGAACGCGCGCGTGCAGCTCTCGAAGAGCGACGACCCGAAGCGCAAGTATGCGTACACGCTCGAGATGGTCCGTGTCCACGTACGTATTGCGTTGGGGCCTCGTGAGTGGGTTTGTGTTCCGGATGATAACGCTGTTCTCTTGCCCCCTCCCCTTAGAACGGCTTGCGTCACGTATGGGTCGGGACCCACTCCGCATCGGCCAACTATATGGTCGAGAAGGCCATCACGTCCGGCTGGTTCGCACCACAGCTCGGCGCGTTCGACGTGCTGCAGCGCGAAGTGCGCTTTGCCAAGAACAGCCGCGTCGATTTTGTGCTCTCGCGCCACGACGGCGACGGCGACGTGGTCCACCAAAAGTACGTCGAGGTCAAGAGCGTCACGCTCGCGTGGCCGCCGTCCGAGGACGATGCCGACCGATGCGCCGTGTTTCCCGACACGGTCTCGGACCGCGCGCAAAAGCACGTGACGGAGCTGCTGGAGCTGATCGAGCAGCGCAAGCAGGCCAACGAGGCGCGGGCCGCAGGCAAAAAGTGTGTCGAGCTCAGCGGCGCGATCGTTTTCGTCGTGCAGCGCGACGACTGCACGTCGTTCATGCCGTCGCTGGTCCACGACGCCAAGTTTGCCCAGCTCTGTGCCGAAGCCGAGGCTGCTGGGATCCAATTATTGCCGTTCCTGTGCCGCCTCGAGCCGGACGAGCACGCCACGACCGGCCTGGTGCGCCTGCTCCACGCGCTGCCGCTCCACGCAGAGCGCGCCAAGCCCGTCGCTGTCACTTCGACCAAGCCGCCCACCAAGGCCACGAAAGGCAAGAAATAATTGAGCTAGCCGGCCGTGAAATTATAATTTCGTTATCTACCTTGTTTTGGCATTTCAAAAAATCCACCTTGTTTTGATCTCCCCCGAGGCTGTTGGTGTCGAAAGGACGGCTCGCTGGCATTGATTGGCGTTCGCCTCCCACACTCCTCGGCAAGCAGCGACGATGGCCAAGCCGAGCGCGCCGACGACGACCGCCAAGAAGGCGCCGGCCGACAAGGCCGACAAGGCGTTTAGTCTGCCGGCGTCGGACCAAGTCACGGCGCTCGTGACGCGGATGAACGACAAGGGGCTCCAGTGGTTCGCGGCGCTCAAGCCGCTCAAGCCCGCGGCGCCGACGCCCGCGCCGGCCAAGCACACCAAGCCACACAAGCACCAGCCGGCAGACGAGGCCAAGCCCCACGCGCTGAGCGAGACCGAGGTCCAGGACAAGAAGCGCCGTGCGCAGCGCCTGCTCGAGGCCGAAGTGGCGCGCCACGAGAGCAAAAAGTCGGGCAAGCTCTCGAGCGACGACAAGTACCTCGCGACCATGATGACCAAGGGTACGCTCGCCGATCGCGTGGCCGCGCTGACGCTGACGATCCAGGGCGCGCCCTTCCACAACATCACGCGCCTCGGCCAGCTCATCACGATGGCCACCAAGAAGGCGCGCCGCGAGAGCATGATGGCGGTCGAGTCGCTCAAGGATTTGTTTGTCAACAACTTGCTGCCGGACGACCGCAAGCTCAACTTTTTCCACCAGAACCCCCTCGATCACGCCGGCGTCACGGACGCGCACCTCGTGGTCTGGTTCTACGAGCACTGCCTCAAGACGGCGTTCGCGCAGCTCGTCGGCGCGCTCTCGGCGGGCATGCAGGACGCCGTGGACAACCACAAGCGCGCGTGTATCCGCGCCGCGAACGCGCTGCTCGCGGCCAAGCCCGAGCAGGAGGCCGTGCTACTGGGCATGCTCGTCAACAAGATCGGCGACCCGGACCGCAAGATCGCGGCGTACATCCACAAGACGCTCCAGGACCTGCTCAAAGAGCACCCGATGATGAAGCGCGTGGTCGTCGACGAAGTCGAGCGCCTGCTCACGCGCGCCCAAGTGTCGGACCGCACCAAGTACAACGCCGTGCTGTTCCTCAACCAGATCATGCTGCGAAAGGATGACGACGACGACGCCGTGCTCGCTGCCCATCTCATCAAGGTGTTTTTCGCGCTCTTCTCCAAGGAAGTCCACGGCGCCGAGGAAGCCGAAAAGAAGCGCAAGCTCAAGGCCCAGCACAAGGCCTCGAAGAAGGCCGCCAAGGGCGCCAGTGCCGCGGCTGCGGTCGGCCAGGAAGGCGGTTCGATGGACCGCAAGCTGCTCAGCGCGCTCCTCATGGGCGTGAACCGCGCGTTCCCGTACTCGCGCACGGCGACCTCGGCGGATCTCCAGGAGGAAATCGACACGCTGTTCAAGGTCGTGCGCCTCGCCAAGCACTTCCCCACGAGCGTGCACGCGATGATGCTGCTCTTCCAGGTCATGAACTCGACCAACTCGGTCTCGGACCGCTTTTACACCGCGCTGTACGAAAAGCTGTTCGACCCCAAGCTGCGCGAGACGTCCAAGCACACGCTGTTCTTGAACCTCGTGTTCAAGGCCCTCAAGGCCGACACGTCGCCCGCGCGTTCGAGCGCGTTCGTCAAGCGCCTACTGCAGCTCACGAGCGTCATGACGCCGGCGTTCACGTGCGCTGTGCTGTTCCTACTCTCCGAGGTGATGAAGATCAAGCCGCAGCTCCGCACGCTGTTTGACCAGCCCGAGGCCGGCGGCTCGGGCAGCAAGGACGACGAGCACTTTACGGACAAGGACACGGATAACGACGACAAGCCGAACGTGTTCAACCCCGACGAGGAAGACGAGGATGACGAGGACGACGAGGACAAAGAGACCTCGAACGACGACGACGACGAGGCATTGCCCGAGGCGCTCAAGGACGGGGTCTCGGATGCCGACCGCACGGCGCGCGTGCTCGCCGAGATGTTTGGCGCGCCCAAGGGCTCGAGTGCCGAGCCGGAGAAGCCCCGCGCTGCCACGAGCTTTGACGATGACGAGTCGAAGCCTGCGACCACGGCGGCGACGTCAGCGTACGACTGGCGGAAGCGCAACCCTCTCTTTGCGAGCGCCGAGACCTCGTGCGCGTGGGAGATCCACCACTTGCTGTGCCACTACCACCCGTCCGTCCAGCAGTTTGCGCGCCAGCTCGTCGCGAACCCTGGAGTTGGTATCCAGTACGCCGGCGACCCGCTCGTGGACTTTACGATGCACGCGTTCTTTGAAAAGTTTATGAACAAGAAGCCGCGCCACAAGCAGCTCAAGCAGCACCCGACCGAGGGCGGCGAGATGGCCAAGAACTGGACGTTTGTGCCCATGAACACCGAGGCCGTGCTCCAGGAGGCCGAGGAGAACATCGACATTTCGGACCAGTTCTTCTACAAGTTTTTCAAGGAGCGCGCCGAGCGTGACGCGGCGAACCCCAACAAGAAGACCCGCAAAGCCAAGAAGGCGACGCGCGACGACCGCGACGCCGACGCGTTCTCGGGCGACGAAGACGACGACGAGGACTCGGAGGTCGAGGCCTTTGCGCAGCAGCTCGCGGAGGGCATCATGCAGGACGGCGACATGGACGAGGAGGACCCCGAGGACATCGACGACTGGAGCGGACCCGAGGACGGTGGCGACGACGACGACGATGATGACGATGCTGACGGCGCGCGTCTTGACGGCGAGGACGACGATGACGACGAGGCCATGGCGTTTGGTGGCGACGATGACGACGACGAGGATGACGACGACGAGCCCGCGTCACTGGATGGCGGTGACGACAGCGACAGCGACGGCGACGACGAAGGATTCGACTTTGACGCGATGGACGGTGAGCTGGACCTGCCCAAGGTCGCTAAGCAGAAGGCGCCGCCAGTCGCGTCCGGCAAGAAGAAGACCATGTTTGCGGACGCCGACGACTACGAGAAGATCATGCGCGAGGCGCTGGCCAAGCAGAAGCAGGGTGGCGGCAAGCGCAAGAAGGACGCGGCTTCGAGCGCCAAGCCCAAGTCCAAGAAGCCGCGGAAACACTGATCGGAATGGCGTTTATCCCCACATATAATACATACATGCTCTACGCGTTTTGTGGTAGAAAAAAAAACGTTTTTATTTATCTCAAAGGCTGTGGATCTTGAGGAGGGGGAGCTCAGTCGGTCTTGGCGCGTGCGATCGCCGACGTGGGTGTCGGTGCGTCCGCTGCGGCGCCCGAGAGCTGCGCCTCGCGGAGCCGGTCGGCTTCGACCACGAACCAGTTGATGGACACGAGCAGTCCGAGCGCGAGGAAGAGCATGACGAACACGTGGATCGAGTCCTCGAGCTGCGTGTAGAGCACGACCGCGAGCACGCCCACGAGCACCAGTAGCACGCCGTTGAGCAGTGCCATGAACTGGCGGCTCCCGGGCTTGAGCGCGCCCTCGACGAACGAGCCCATGGTGTCTCTCTCCTTGGGGATCGGGATGGGATCGCGAGAGCCAACGTATGAGGTTTACCTATACGAGTCACTACGGTAGTGTCCTGGGAAGTTGACGGAGCTGCTCGCATCAGAAAGACAATGGAGGGAGCGACGACGAGTGACGACGTGGCGCGCGCGCTGGAGCGCTGGCGCGAGGTCACGGCGCCGCTGAGCCACGCGCGCAACGACCGCGACGCGCAGCTGATGGCCGCGGCGTCGCCGCCGCGCCGCGGCGCCGACCACAAGGAGACCACGCGCTCGGTCAACGCGTGGAGCCACGGCGAGTTTGTGGCGCGGGTCGCGAGCTTTGGCGTCGCGACGTGGTTTGCCAAGCCGCTGAGCATCTCGCCGCTCGCGTGCGCGCGCTTCGGCTGGGTCAACAGCGCGCGCGACTTGCTCACGTGCTCGCACTGCGCGCGTGTGCTGTGCTTCAAGATTGACGACACGCTCAGCGCCAAGGGTGCCGAGGCCGTCGCGGCCCAGTTTGCACGCCAGCTCGAGAGCGCCCACGACACGGCGTGTCCGTGGAGCCACAACGGCTCGCCCGAGTCGTTCACGATGGTACGGGTCCTTATTGTTTTTTTTTTGCTGGCGTGCTGTCGTGGAGAAAACTGATTGGAGATCCTCGTGGTGGTATCTGTAGCTCCCCTTGCTGGGTCCCTCCCAGGTCGCGCAGGCACTGCGGGAGCGCACGGAGACTCTACTCACCGTGGCAAAGGCTTCGAGCCATGCCAAGCGAGCACTGGTCGAGCTGCAAGTGAACGAGCAGGCCGTGACCAAGCTGCTGGATGCTGCGGGTGGTGATGTGGACGAGAAGACACTGGCCAACGGAGTCAACTCGGATGAATTGATGGACACGAGTGTTGTGTTCCGTGCCGTGTTGTTGTCGGCGTGCGGGTGGATCGCACAGGACAAGCGCTCTCTGGCCGAGAAGGACAGCGGGGCATCGTTGGTCGTGTCGTGTGAGTTTTGCAATCGCCACGTGCGGTTGCACGCGACACCTGAGGCAGCACCAGAGGCCAAGGAGGATGGCGGTCAAGAGGAGGACGACACACCGCCCCCCGCCAAGCGGCAGCGCGTCTCTGTGGGCGAGCAGAAGCCGATCGACCCGATCGCCGAGCACCGCTGGTTCTGCCCGTGGGTCGTGTCCCAGCGCCGCCACAGTGCCCAGGACGAGGCGCGGATCCGCGATACAATGGCATTCGTTTCGAGTGCCGTCAGCAGTTCCACAAATGAGGACCCCGACTCCAAGCATGGATCTCTTTCCGAGTTTGTGGCGCTCCCAGGATGGCGGCAGTGCGCGGTGGTACGTTACCTGTTCTCATTCCACCTTGTCTGTACGCTTTGCCGATCGTGACATGATACTCTTCTCGTAGGCGCTACGCCATGTCGCATCGCCATCCATCACGACCAACGAGACCACCAACCCAAGGAAGAAGCACCCTTCGGCGTTCCTTCACGTCTCTGCAAGTGATGCACTGGCTTCAGTCCAGTCGGTGCTTTCCCTACCCGACTCGTACTAGAGCTGCTGCTGATAGACACACCCACATTCACACACGAATATCAACGAACGAGCACGGGTTTCTGATTGCCTCATGAACATCCCGTGTCGAGACCCGGGATGTTTCGCTGTTTCGATTTCGGTTAATCCGTCTTTGACTGCCTATCGTGAAATCCAAGAGTCCTTCATCCAGACAGACCGCGCGGCACCGTCCCAGGAACAGACCGCTTAGTCGGCGGCGTTCTTGGCGAAGAGAGCACGGCTCTGCTCCTTGCGCTTCGGGTCCGACTTGACCGTGTTGCGCTTGGTGGCGACGGCCGCAGCCTTCTTCTCCTTGCGGAGAGCCTCCGCGCGGAGCTCGGCGCGGCGGGCCACGAGCGTGTACGGGTTGAGCTTGACCATGGCACCAAGGTTCTTGAGCGGGTTCTTCTTGTGGTGACGGCGGTAGCTCTGGTACTTGCCCGGGCGCACGACCGACTGGATCTCATCGGAGTTGATGAGACGACCAAGGTTGGCGTTGTTCATCAGGTGGCGCGGGAGCGAGTAGCCGGTCTTCTCGGTCGACTTCTTCGAGTACGTGCCGTAGATCGAGTCGAGCTTCTCGAAGGCCGACTTGGTCCAAATGATGAAGCGGCCGAGGTGGCCACCCGGCGCGAGCTGGAGGAGGTTGAGGCGCTCCACATTCGCGAGCTCAATGCCCGGGATGTTGCGGAAGGCCTTCTCGAGGCCGTTGGCGTTGGCGTAGACAACGAGCGGGCCACGGCGGGTGGTGTAGCGGCGGTTGCGCGACTTGCCACGGCCGGTCGTAATCTTCTTCGAGTCCTTGACCTTCTCGACGTCGGCGTCAGCGCCGATCTTGGCGAGCACCTTGACGGCCTGGGCCGTCTTGAGCACGCTCTCGACCGAGTCGTCGAGCACGAGCGGGATCTCGGCAACCTTCTCGATGCGGTGGCCGCGGGCGGTCACGAGCGCCGGGAGCGCCGAGGCCGCGAGCGCCGAGGCGACCGCGAAACGGCGCTGGTTCACGTTGACCTTGCGGTGCCAGCGGCGCCAGATGCGCGTGGGGGCGAACATGCGACCGCCACGGCACATGTTGCCGAAGGCACCCTGGCCCGAGCGCGAGGTACCGCCGCCGGCGATACGCGGGATACGCGACACGGCGCGGCCCGTGCCCCACGACTCAGCCGAGTGCTGGTGGCCGGCGCGGCGCGAGACGGCGTACGCCTGGCGGTTGTTCTTGGCAATGTTCGTGTGCACGAAGTTGACCACATCCGGACGGATGGGCGCCGTGAACACGGCCGGGAGCACGACCTGGCCGACGACGGCGGCGGTCTCGCCCTCCACGGACAGGACGGAAACAACGGGGCGCGAGGCAGCGAGCGAGGCCATCTTGACTTGAAATTAGCGGCGATGCGACTGGGCAAACGGCGATAAATTCCAACAATGGGGGTCGCCATGGGCTCCCTCCCTGACCACGGGGGGAGCTCCTGAATCGATTGGCTCTCCGTGGTTGGATAGGGCCACTGGAGCGGAGTGGCCAGACGGCGTATAGCCGGATACAAAAGTATACATATGTATAGCTTCATGAAATGCCAAAAGAGGGTGTGATCAAGGATTTGGGGTACGCTTTGCGTTACCCATTTCGTTGGAAAAATGACGACGACGACGGTGACGAGATGGGACCACGTGTGGGCGGACCGCGCGCTCGCGCTGCGCGTCCTGGGGCTTTTGGAGGCGTGTGACGTCGCGCGGGTGGCGCAGGTCTACAGCGCGAGCCGCGCGGCCGTTCGGCGCATGCTGAGGCGGTTCCGTCGCGCGTCGGCCCAGCTCAGTCTCGCGCTCTGGGCCACCCGAAACGTCCAGCTCGAGTTCCAGTCGTACTACCACGAGCTCGAGACGCACTCGATCGCGCGGTCGCGGGTCCACGATCCACGGGTGCCGCCACGGGTCGTGTCGCTCTGGGCCGAGCGTGGCCACGTGCCCGGCGGCGCCGTGGCGCTCCGTCCGGAACTCGTTCCATGGCGTTCGGAGCGCGGCGTCGCGCTGCGGTTCGTCGCATCGCGTGGTGAAAGCCCGCTGCTCACGAACGTCGTGCAGCACCAGCGGCGTATCTACACCGTCGTGACGCTCAAGATCGTGCGGGAGCGAGCAGACGGCGAGCCCCATGACGAGATTGTGCTACGGCGGCTCTGGTATCTCAAAGAATTTGGCGAGTGGCGCGCGACCGTGGCGAGCGCCACCAAGCGCCGCTTTGACGACCACGGCGCGCTGTGTCGGTACGATTTGGTGTCGCTGGACGGAAGCGTCGCGCTCGAGCTCGACGTGCCACGCGGCGCCGACTCGATGATGGACTACTTTCTGGTCAAGCGCGCAGTCGTGGTCGTGCCCACGGAAGAACTGCTCCACTCGTTCGTCAAAAAGATCCGCCCCACACGGCCACTGAGTCTTACCACGGGTCAAAATCCGCCGCGCCGATGCCGACTGGTGCTGTCATTTGGTGGGCTTGACGGCGCGATCGACGCTACGTATCGGATCGACGGCGAACTCACCGTCGAACACCAGCAGAACCAGACGGCGACAGCACCCAACGCCAATGACGATGCGTCTAGTGAAAGACCACGCCCACAAACAGGTATCGAGAGCTTTGACATCGTCACGATCAACGCCACGACGAAGTCCACAACCGTCCGGATACCACAAACCCCGGGCTACGTGTGGTTCTCGCTCTGGGACGACAAGCCACACAGTGACGCACCGTCCAATACCAAACAGCCTACGTCGCTCTATTACTCCACGGCGATGCTCCACAATGGCGCGACACGGAATCGCGCGGCGCTGGAGATTGACGCGCAATGGGTGCCGGGTACGCTTGAGTCGTTCCCGACACCGCAGTCACGCCAGCGGCGCGCACTGAAAGGCTTCTTCCACGTATCGGTCGACATGGACACGCACGAGCTTGTAAAGTTGTCGATCGTGGCGCAGCACCTGCCCGTCGAGCGGCTCGAGCCGTATGCGGCCTCCATCGAGTCGTACGCGCGACCACAACGATAATGGAATCGACAGATCGCAAATCAGCTCACGAGCTCCTGGAATAAGTGGACTACAGACACGAGTACAGGCACAGTCGGATCGAAACAACGGCACGGGTCATCACCACCTGCGTTAAACTCGCGCTGCTCAAGTTGCTTCTCAGATTGTCTGCTTACTTTTGCTCAAGCGACCCAACCTGCTTTCAAGGGTGGAATGGTGGCGGAGTGACTCGGGGAACTCGGTAGGTTGAACGACGCGCTGCGATGATGCGTACCCACACGCCTTTTATCTGACAAGACAAAGTCGAGTTTTCAAGGGCAGATATGTTACGCTTCCATATGTCAAGATGGCGTTGGCCACTGTGTCTCAATTGGAGGGATCATTTGTCGAGGCCTTGCTGAGCCACTCAAAGCGGAACGTGTAGTCCATCCCAAAGTGCTCGAACGATAGATTCAGCATAACCCAGACCCACCACACGAGCGCGACGAGGCCCAGCCGCCAGTGCCGTTGCAATACAAACGCGAGTTGCTGCATGGCCGAAATGTGCTGCAGCGTCTGGTTGATGACGACGCAAAAAGCCACGAACGAGGCCAGTTCGAGTCCGGCGTAGGTGGCCAAGTACGCGACTGTCGCATCAAATTGGTGCGGCGTGCGGTTCCGGAAATGCGGAAAGTAGATGCGATTGGGCATGTAGCTGATCGCTCGCACGTATGATGCTACGACACAGACACAGTTTCCACGAGTCAGCCACCACCGTCTTTCGTGATACCGCACCTATCGACGATCCGCTCCACGTACTGTAGATGACGGCGACCACGACTTCAGCAAACTCGATGAGCACATAGAACTCGACCATGTGGAGCATTTTGAGGACGCCCGTGACACACTCGAGCTGCATGCGCTCGACGTCGGTGTGTGGGGTCGAAGCCGCGGCCTTCGGGTCGAGCCCAGACAGCCCGTGTGTCGAAACCCACGCGGTTGGGGTGATCTTGGCGCTGTGTGGCCCAGTGATTGCTGTTGGTGCCTTTTCTGCTACAGTGATTGAAGCCTGGTTGGACTTGGCTGCGACATTCCCGCGGAGGTGGCGCGGCAGTACAACCTCCGGGTGATCACGGATCCGTGGATTGGTCTCCACTACGTGCAACGCGTAAGACACGGCGGCGAATCGGACCCTGAGCAGTGACGTCACACGGTCGTTTAATATTGAGCGAGACGATTTTGAGCGGTCGGTTGTAGTCGCCATGAAGCTTCCGTGGATCTCGTCTTTAGTTACTCCCTGGCATTCATCCGCAAGGGCTGAGACTCGCTGCACGATAGACCGCACTTCACAATACGCGATAATGAATTGGACCACATCGACTCCCATGATGACCACGATCGTGGACCGGGTCGCGGATGCCTGCATGGTCGTGGACACGAACACGGCGTGGAAGACGTCAATGTTGAACACGATCATGGACGGCGCGAGGTCTTCCATGTGGAGCAGGCCGCGGTGCGCCAAGTTCTTGAAGGCGAGCTTGAGCACCGGGAGCAACAACGATGCGAAGGTCTGGTACTTGGCGCCGACTGCCTGGAACGCGATGCTATACGCGACGTAGGTCGTGATGATCAAGATCTGGCAGAGCAGCATCGGCATGTACCGCTTGAGGTTGGCCCTCGCCGACGTGTCCGTCTGAAGCTGTTCGTGCCAAAAGCGCCAGAAGCAAGCACTAAAGGTTATGATCCAGGGAACGAAAGCGGTCTCAACGCCCAGTGGCACCGGGAACCAAAAGGTACCGAGGACGCAGAAGGGCACGATCGCGACGGCACCAACCACAGCCGACACAGTCCAGAGTCGCGCGGTCGAGAGCGGCAGTGATGGTGAGCTTTCTTGGACTTGCTGGAAGAAGACGAAGGCAGCGAACCCGCACAGGAAAAAGAGACGAAACACAACCCACGCGGTCTGGTGCCAGAGTCCGAGGTGAGGCGGGTTTTGTGGTAATGCGTCGGTGAGCACGAGCAGCGCGAGCGGTGGGAACGGGGTGGCGAGCACGGTGAGCCAGTTGAGGAGCCTGTTGGAGTGCTTGGCGTGCGCGACGACCTCACGCAGGCGCGGGAGCGAGTACCGTCCCTGGAGTTCAACCTGGACGGCGTCCCAGTAGTGCGTGAGTGCATCAAGACGGGCAAGCCAGTTCATTCTTGCGAGACGGTGCGTCGATTCGGGTGTTGTTGACGGCACGGCGTGTTTCGATGTGATCGCTTCGTGATCCCCGTAACTTTATGGTAGCAGACACCGATGATATGGATAAGCACCGAGGAAGACAGGGCTGTGCCCGGTCAGGATGCGCGTGTTTCTCAGACCCCAGCTTTGGGTATGGACACCCGAAGCTATGGTCTGAGGACGAGCCTATTGGTGAGAAGGTATGAAACCCATTCTTGTCGTTTGTAGCCATTCATATCGTTCGTCTGCCAAGTTGGTCCACAATTGGACACTCTGTGCGTCTCTGCGGCAGAAATGTTATTCTCGATGTCAACGGTCTGAAGACTCGGCCATATGCGCGATCTGATCTCGTTGTCTCACTCGACCAAGACGTGTTCGTGGCGAACTCATTCATCGTTGACAACGCCGATGGCAATGACGCCCCTGAAAGTCCACAACCGTCCGAATAGCACCGACACCAGGCTACGTGTGGCTCTCGCTCTGAAAAGCGTCTTCCTCATGTCGGTCGACGTGGGCACGCATGAGCTTGTAAATTGTTGTTGATCGTCGCACAGCACCTGCCCATGGAGTGGCTCAAGGCGGTCTCCACAGCAACAATCGACAGATCTTGGCGCGTCCCTGAAACGATATGATTGGCTGAAAATATTCATGTTGGAGTATGATTGGTTGATATTCCGTCCGCCCAAAAGCGCGGGAACCTCGTTGGGGTGTCGTTTTGGAGAGCTCCTGGAATAAGAGGCATTGGATTAGTGAACGACAGAGATCCACCAACCCACCGCCGCCACGATCGCCATGGCCGAGACGTTTGAAGCACCGTGGGTGGAGAAGTACCGTCCGCAGACGCTCCAGGACGTCGTGGGCAACGCCGACACGATCGACTCGCTGCGCGCGATGGCGCGCGACGGCAACATGACCAACCTCATCATCGCCGGCCCGCCGGGCACGGGCAAGACCACGAGCATTCTGTGTCTCGCGCGCGAGCTGCTGGGCCCCGCGGTGAAGCAGGCGGTGCTGGAGCTCAACGCCTCGGACGACCGCGGCATCGACACGGTGCGCAACAAGATCAAGATGTTTGCGCAGCAAAAAGTCACGCTGCCGCCGGGGCGCCACAAGATCGTGATCCTCGACGAGGCCGACAGCATGACCGCGGCCGCGCAGCAGGCGCTGCGCCGCACGATGGAGATCTTCTCGGCCACGACCCGCTTCGCGCTCGCGTGCAACAACTCGACCAAGATCATCGAGCCGATCCAGAGCCGCTGCGCGATCCTGCGGTTCACGCGGCTCAAAGACGAGATGCTGCTCGAGCGGCTGCTGCAAGTGTGCCAGGCCGAGCACGTCGGCTACAAGGACGACGGCCTCGGCGCGCTCATCTTCACGGCCGAGGGCGACATGCGAAACGCGCTCAACAACCTGCAGGCCACGCACAGTGGCTTTGGCTTTGTGAGCGAGGCCAACGTGTTCAAAGTGTGTGACCAGCCACACCCGACGGCCGTGCGCTCGATCATCGCGCACTGCGTGGCCGGGCGTATCGACGGCGCCGAGAAGGAGCTCATCGCGCTCTGGAAGACGGGCTACTCGACGCAGGACATCATCGGCACGATTTTCCGCGTCACCAAGTCGTTCACGATGGACGAGAAGCTCAAGCTCGAGTTTGTCAAGCACATCGGCGCGACCCACATGTGCATCGCTGACGGCGTCTCGTCGCTGCTGCAGCTCCACGGTTTGGTCGCGCGGCTGTGCGCGGCCGCCACAGCCGCCAAGAACAACTAAGACACGCGTGGCACAATCGTCACCGTAGTAGTATAAAGAAGGAAAACACAAAAAAGCGAATCGTCCCGTGTTAGCATCAGGGCGATGGTTATACGTTGTGCTTGTTGATACCGACGAGGCACGTGCCCTTCGTAAGCTTGGTCCTGGGGTAGCTCGACGGGCGGAAGGCCTTGCGCTCCTTGAACGCCTCAGGTAGCCCTTCCATCGCGACTTTGACCGGGTTCCGCCGCAACGGCAGCATCGCGCGGTTCACGACTTTTTCGTCGTACGGATCGGGCTGCGCCTCGGGGAACTTTTCAAACAGACTACAAAAACCACAAGCCGTCAGATCTTTGAGCCAACAACAACCACGACATCGGAACGCACCCTTGCTCGCCGGCTTTGATCGGGTTGTTGGGTTTCCAGGCGCGGAAGGTCGCGGCCCGTGCGGTCGCGCGCTCCTTGGGGTTCATGAGTTCCACTGGATCCGGCGGTTTGATGTGGCAAGTCTCGTCCCACGTATGCACTCGCGAGGCCGCGACGTGCTCTTGCGTGTCGAAAAAGTCGACGCCATGGGCGGTAGACTTGAACGCCTTGCGCTCGCCCATCTTCTGGCGATGGAGCGCTGCGTCCTCCTTGGCTCGAGCGCGGTCCGACTCGAAGTCGGCCGCCACGGCCGGGAGCTGCTGCCCCCCGATCATCGTGCCCGTGTACCCGAACGTGCCGCGCTTGCCCGGATTCGTCAGGATGTTCTTTTTCTCAAACTCGCGTTCCTTAGGGTTGGGCCGCGGCGCTGCATTCTGCTCTCGGAGCTTGTTGAGGTCCTCTTCGTCGCGCTCGAACTTGCCGAACGCGCCAAAGTAGTCACCCGATGAAGTGCTGGACAAAAGCTAGGTGAGACTATAGATTTATGAGCTCCCCGAGCGAGGAGAAGTCACGTACTGGGCCTTGGTGGGCGACGAAAACACAAAGCCGTTGGGTTTGACAAACTTTTTGGTGTTTTCGAGCCGGCGCTTGCTCTCGATTTTGTACTGCTCGAGGTACTCGCCCTGGAGGCCGTCAAACTTGCGGAAGCCCGGGCCGAAGGTCGCGCCGATCTGGCCCTTCTTGGGCGGGCACGTGAGGAAGGGCTTGTGCTCGCCGCCGAGCCCGCGTGGCTTGGATCGGTCCTGGACGTACGGGTCTCCGACGGTCACGAAGGACGGGTCGCTGAAGCCGCCGTCTCGCGACGGCTTGTCGGCCATGGCTGTCGAGGCAGTGCGAGCGGGAGGTGCCTACACACGGCTCGATGGTGAGACGAGAGAGGCGGCGTTGGGCTCTGCGAGGAACAGCACGACCACAGCGGGCATTTTGAGGGGGATAAGACTCACAGTGTCCAGCAGACTGAGCTGACGCTTGCGAGGGTCGTGGTAAGATCGAGCGAGCCCTATTTTTGTCAGACACGGAGGAAAGGAAACAAAAAAAATCGAAAACTGGATACAACATGGCTACATTTCGTGGAGGTCGGTTGGTCTCCAGGACCTGGAATCCAAAGAAGAAAAAACAAAGCTTGGGATGGCGCGGCAGCTCCTCTGAGAGCCGTGGCTATGGATGGTGGAGGGCAGGCAACTGCAGTCGTTGTCGACATGTGGAGTTTGAGAAATGCGCGGTAGGCGAGAGACAAAAAGGAGACGACACGACTCTCAAAGCTGATGGATCGATGAAGCTCAAACGGGCACCGAGTTGGAGCGCAGCACCTCGCCGAACCAGAGCGCCGACTTCTTGGGCACGCGCTCCTGGGTCTCGTAGTTGACCCAGTGGAGCCCAAAGCGCTTGCTGTAGCCCTCGGCCCACTCGTAGTTGTCGACAAACGACCAGGCAAAGTAGCCGCGCACGTCGGCGCCCTGCTGGATGGCCTTGTGCATGTGCGTGATGTAGGTCTTGTAGAACTCGACGCGGAAGTCGTCCTGCTGGGCCTCTTCCTTGGTGCGGTCGGCGCAGGCCGTGCCGTTCTCGGTCACGAGGATGCCGTTCTCCGGGTTGTAGCGTTTCTGGATCCAGAGCAGCAGCTTCTCAAAGCCCCAGGGCACGGCGTTCCAGCCAATGTCCGTGCGCGGCCACGCGTCGTCGGCCGTGAGGATGATGCCTTCGTCGTGGTGGAAGCCGCCCTTGTCCGTGGGCGCCTCGCCGCTGAGAAACTCCTTGGACGGCTCGGCGTAGCCCGTGCCGTAGTGGTTGAGCCCGAAAAAGTCGCTGCTGCCCTTGATCAGCTTCTTCTCGTCGTCCGTGAACGCCGGCAGCCGTGCGCCGACGCGCTGCTTCATGATCTCGGGGTAGTCGCCGAGGTACACCGGGTCGGCGTACCAGCCGAGGTTGAACTGGAGCGAGCGCTCGGCGGCCTCTTCGTTGCGCTTGCGTTCCTGCGGGTCCTCGCTGGGCTTGGGCTCGCGCCAGTCGCAGTTGAGGGTGATGCCGATGCGGCCGTGCTGCGCGGGCTTGAACTCTTTGCGGTACAACTCCACGGCCTTGGCGTGCGCGAGCAGCAAGTTGTGGGCCGCGAGGTAGGCCTCGGTCTCGCCCTTGTGCTTGCGCCCGGGCGCGTGGATGCCCCAGCCGTAGCCCAGCAGCGCCGAGCACCAGGGCTCGTTGAGCGTGAGCCAGTGCTTGACGCGGTCACCAAAGCGCTCAAAGCACACGCGCGCGTACGCGAC
Organism: Pythium rishiriense; assembly: GCA_023335895.1. Lineage (NCBI taxonomy): Eukaryota > Oomycota > Peronosporomycetes > Pythiales > Pythiaceae > Pythium > Pythium rishiriense. Next base: position 17,936 of record JAADVT010000139.1, read on the forward strand.
GAACGCGTTCTGGATAAACTCGCCGCCGCACCAGCCGTCGTACTCGGTCTGGAGCGACAGCGGTAGGTCCCAGTGGTACAGCGTCACGAGCGGCTCGATGCCGTGGGCCAGGAGCTCGTCGATGAGGCGGTTATAGAACGCGACGCCCTCTTCGTTGACCTCGCCGACGCCGCCCGGGATGATCCGCGGCCAGGCGATCGAGAGCCGGTAAAACTTGAGCCCCATGTTCTTCATGAGCTGTACGTCCTCCTTGTAGCGGTGGTAGTGGTCCACGGCCACGGCGCCCGTGTCCATGTTCACGACCTTGCCCGGTGTGCGCGCGAACGCGTCCCAGATGCAGTCGCTGCGACCGCCCTCGTTGGTCGCGCCCTCGATCTGGTACGACGCGGTGGCCGTGCCCCAGATGAAGCCCTCGGGGAAACGGAGCGCCTCGGCCATGGTGGCGGTAGAGATGGAGTGAGTGGCTTGGTGTCTTGGTGTGGTCGCTAGGAAGCGAATTGGCGAATGGGGAAGAGGCTGCGCCGACGTGTGCGCGCAAGGCAGAGCTCGTGGGCGCAAGGGGGAGGGGAGAGAGACAAGAGAGACTCGTTCGTCCCACGCGGCTTGAGGAGAGAGAGAGGAAGGAAGGATCCCGTTAGGCAATCCCACGGATCTCACTCTTGAGGTGGTTGAAGAATCGAGGCGAGGATGACACGCTTGGTTATCAACTGTCAGACGTTCTTATCTGGCTACTGCCACACTCTGGCTTCCAGCGATTGGTCCAAAACAGGAACTGGAGATGCGAAAACGAGTTTTTGAAAATTTCGCGGGGGATGGAGGTGCATAATCGCAGCGCCGCCGACGGCCGTGCATGACGCCACCGCGGTGTGGTTGTCGCCCCGACACTCGGGGGAGTGTTGGCGCTGACCGATTGCTGTGTTGGCGTCGGCCGATTGGCTCCGTCCAGCTACGCAAGGAGGATCCGCATCGTGACGTACGTTGGGTCGCGCCGGCTCCTGAAAATTTCAGGCTGGCGCCGTCCGTGTCGTGTGCGTTGCCAGCGTGACAAAGGCCGCACTGGCCACCAGGGCTGTCACAGAGATCGCCCGCGAGGGATTTGCTGTCGAGGTGCCGATAATGTGGGACTTTTCAGGAGCATCCTGTGCTCATTCTGGCAGAAGGCTCCTCTAAAGGACTGGTCCAGACCACACTTTGGGTGGGCATTATTATTTGTTCATCAAGGCGACATGCTGTTCTTCCTCGATCAGAACGCGGTTCGTCTACAATGCGTGCTTTTGTGCCCGGGGGATTGGATCCTCTTCGTGGTCCGTGGCATTCGTGTGTGTTGATGGGGATTCCAACCTGCATGTTGATGAGTGCCATACAGTACTGATGGTAGAGATGTCCTTCCTGGCACTTGCAGTACCTAGCACAGAGAGAATCGCGCAGTGGGTTCTCTGGCCGGGAGCAAATCCTGCGTGCCGTGCCATGGCGAGCGCCGTGATGGGCACCGCAACTTCAAAAATCCCAGTCGGTGACCAAAATCCCATTCACCACATCGTGTGGTACACATGATCCTGAAACTAAGCTAGTTTAAAGAACCTAGTTAGCTTTTAGAAATTGAACCTGTAAGAAACGATCCGTGTTAGAGCACGCTCTTCCTATCGAGTCAATGTTCGTAACTTCTTTGCTGCCGGTTTCTATCCACACACAGCCGATAGATATCCAAAGCCACGGTCGGGTGGTGATCAAACCGAGAAGAGCTCCTCGCATAAGAAACGCCGACGACCATGCTGCGCCGCTCGACCATGCTCCGCTCGCTCGCGCGCCAGGCGCAGCAGCCGCGCGTGCAGCGCGCGACGTCCACGGCGCTGGCCACGGGCCGCCCGGCCCCGCAGTGCCGCTCGCTCACGACCACGCGCGCGCGCCTCGCGGCCGAAAAGGTGGCGCGATAACCCGACCGCTTGGAATGATAGCAACGTCCGCGCCGACTCACGCTCTGTCTGTGCTATTCGATGTGATCCAGCCGCCGGCTGGGGAGGCGGGTGAGGCCGGCCGCCCGCAGGACGCGCTCGTACTCACGCCCTACGAGAAGGTCACGGCGACCGCGCAGGGTGGCCTCATGCTCGGCCTGCTCGGCCTGGGCGCCGTCGGCTTGTTCGTTGTGATCCGCCAGCTCATGCCCAAGTGCGTTCGAAGCCTGTATGCGGGAAACTGGATAGGATCATAAGACTGATTGTGTGTGGCGTGTTGGGTTGGTAGCCGCATGAGCCCGAACGGCCTCTTCAGCGAGTCGCTCGACGTCGTGTCGGAAAACTCGGAAGTCACGTCGCGTCTCGGCGTGCCGCTCCACGGCTACGGCCAGGACCGCAACAACCACCGCGAGGGCCGACGAAACTTTATTGAGCACGTCAACCTCAAGGACAAGGACGGCAACCCGCGTCTCCGGTACGTGCCTCGTCAATGTGAGGTCCGCGAACCCGATTCCTAGCTCACGGTTGAGGCGCTGTGTCACAGCATCAAGTACAACGTTAAGGGCCCCACGGGCAACCACGCGTTTGTCTTCGCGGAGGTCAACCACGACATGAAGAAGGGCGAGTACGTCTACCTCATCGTGCAGGTCACCAAGACGGGCGAGGTCATCAAGATCATCGACAACCGACAGATCCTCGCCGCCGGATCCAAGGAGGAGCAGGACGCGCTCCGCCAGCTCCTTGGCGGCCAATAGACGCCTCACTCAGCGCCTACTATATTGTCGCCTAGTGGTATGATCGAATTTGTGGCGATCGCGTGCGGAACCAAAAAAATAATAGCGTGGCGATGATAAGCAAAGCGTATTCAGTTCAGGCATAAATGAGTGTGGCGAACGTCGCAGTGCAGTGTGCCGATCGTGATCAAGGAGATAAATCACCGACTCCTGCCGTACTGCGTACTCTAATCGTCATAGAGGAACGCGTTCTGTTCGGCGGCCTTGCGCGACGCACCTGTGCGCTTGTTGAGCGTCTTGGAGCGCAAGTCGGAGCGACGCCGCACCGTCGAGACCATGCTGATCTTGGCATTCGTGTTCTCGGAGATGTCGAACACGTCGCGAAGCACGGCGTTCTCGTGGAGATGTACCTAGTTTAATGAGTTGGTAACAACTCAGCATACGGTCTCAGGCCATGTAGACATCGCCGTCACTCACCTGGAAGCCCGACTGGAGAGCATGGCGAAAGACGTTCGCCTGGAAGAAACGACTCCATGTAGACAGTGCCAGCGTCTCATCACCTACCTCGAGCTCCTGATGTGGGCCTTCGCCCGTCTGGAGCGTCTGCAGCACCTCCTTGAGCATCGAGCGCTGCAGCTTGCGGTTCTTCTTGCCAATGTTCTTGGCCGTCTCGTGCATGTACCGCGCGATCTTGGACTCGAGTCCGCCGAGCGGACTCGTGGTCTCCTCCATTGCGTAGCTCCACATCCCCTTGCCCACGATGTACTTGTCCTGTACGAGCAGCGCCAGCGCCTCGCACGCCGCCGAGCGGATAGCTGGGTTCATGCCCTCGCGCACAAAGCCCGCGAGCGCCTCGACGTGCTCAAACAGCGCGCCGTCTTCGTCGCGAATCTTGGGGACGACGATCGACGGGTGGAATCCGCTCACGAGGAACGCCCAGCACTCGATGAGCGCGACCAGCAGCGCCTCGGAGAACTCGTCCTCGACGTCGCCATTGTCGTCGGCGTCCTTGGCGGCGACCAGCAGCCCGCCGAGCGCGTCCAGCGCGTCCCAGCGCTGGTCGTCCTCGCGGCAGCACACGTAGCTGGCAACGCTGAGCGCGTACGCGGCCTCGACGCGCAGCGTCGGCTCGGTCGACGCGTGGTCGTCGGTCAGCACGCGGCGCAGCGGCCCGCGCACGGCGTCAAAATACTTTTGCTCGTCCGGGCCCAGCGTGATGGCGACCACGGCCAGCACACGCAGCGCGAGCGCGCCCGATTCTTTGGCGCGCTTCTTGAGCGTCGCGAGCGCCTGCGACGTGAGCGTCTCGAGCGCCGTCGCGCGCACGCGGTCGCGGTGGGTTCCGTGGGTCGCCAGCACGGCCAGCACAGCACGCAGCGCCTCGACCTTGGAGGCCTCGCGCTTCTCGCCGAGCTGCTCGAGCGCCGCGTCCAGCGCGTCGTGGGCCTCGCCGTCGTGCTGGTCGTCGTCGTACTGGTCTCGGAGCTTGGTCGCGAGGCGCTTGCGGGCCTTCTTGTCGCCGGGCGCCGGCTGCTGCCACTCGACAAAGCCCTCGAGGTCCGAGTCGGCGGCGCCGTCGCCCTTGTTCGAGACCACGCTGAGGTCGTCGCCGTCGTGCGACAGCGCGTGCCGCAGCAGCCGCTTGCCTTCCTACGAGACACAAGGAGTTTGCCACGGTGAGTGTGTGGGGCCAAAGTGCCATGGCACTTTTAATTAAACGCGAACGACCCACCTCGGAGAGCCGGCGGCGCGCGTGCGCGGGCAGCGCCTTGGCGCGGTGGTGCGCGTGGCGTGCCATGGCGCGGGGGGCGGAGCGGAGAGGATGGCAGCGGATGGCACGTGCCGTCCCCTCGGGTGCGGGTTGGTTGGTTTTCGTTTTTGTTGGTGTTGAAGCTGTTCCTCCAAAAACACACCAAAAAAGCCCAACGTTTCTATATCCCAAACAAAGCGCTTTTTTATAGAACCAGTCTGGGTCGAATTCACCTTGCCGGGATGAAAGCGAGGCATACAACACGCAAGTCATTTCGTAGACAGTGCACACACACACACACACATCGTCACGCTTAGATATCCATTTACGGTTTGTTTTTTGCCTTCACGCCAAACTGCATCGTCGCGCGGCTGCCACTACGGGAGAAGCGCGTTCTTCTGGGCGAGCTCGCTGAAAAAGTGCGCCGACTTCTTGGGCACCCGCTCCTGGGTCTCGTAGTCCACGTAGAGTAGCCCAAAGCGCTTCGAGTAGCCGTACGCCCACTCGAAATTGTCCAGCAGCGACCACGCGTAGTAGCCCTTGACGTCCACGCCCTGCTGGATCGCGCGGTGCATGGCCGCGATGTAGCCTTTGAAGTACGCCACACGGGAGTCGTCGTTGAGCGCCTCGTCCCGCGTCGCGTCGGGGCACGCGCAGCCATTCTCGGTCACGTAGATGCCACCGGGGGGCGCGTACCGCTTGTGGATCCAGAGCAACAGCTTCTCGAAGCCCTCGGGCACGATGGCCCAGCCCATGTCCGTCAGCGGCCAGGCTTCGTCCAGTGAGATGTCGACGCCGGCGTCGTCGTCGATCGTGCCAAACCCGTCGGCGGGCGGCGCACTCAGAAACGCCTCCGAGCACGAGACCAGTCGTGTGCTGTACGAGTTGAGCCCGAGAAAGTCGCTGCTGTTGAGGAGTAGCTTCTTCTCGGCATCCGTGAAGGTCGGAAGGCGGTTGCTCGCTCGCTCGCGCATGACGGCTGGGTAGTCGCCCTTGTAGATCGGGTCGGCGAACCAGCCGAAAAAATAGTCCAGCGAGCGCGCGGCGGCCTCTTCATTACGCTGGAGCTCGACCGGGTCCTCGCTCGGTTTGGGCTCGCTCCAGTCGCAGTTGAGCGTGATCCCGATCTTGCCGCGCTGGATGGGTTTGAATTCGCGTCGGTACAGGTCCACGGCCTTGGCGTGGGCGAGCAGCAAGTTGTGGCCGGCCTCATACGCCTCGGTTTGGCTCTTCATGCGGCGCCCGGGCGCGTGGATGCCCCAGCCGTGGCCCAGCAGCGCCGAGCACCACGGCTCGTTGAGCGTGATCCAGGTCTTGACGCGCGGTCCAAAATACTCAAAGCACACGCGCGCGTACCGCACAAACGCGTCCTGCACGATCTGGCCGCCGAGCCAGCCGTCGTACTCGACCTGCAGCGCGAGTGGCAAGTCCCAGTGGTACAGCGTGACCATGGGTTCGATGCCGTTCTCGAGCAGCTCGGTGATGAATTCGTTGTAGTGGCGGATGGCTTCGTGGTTCACGGGGCCCATGCCGCCGGGGATGATGCGCGGCCACGCGATCGAGAACCGGTAGTGCTTGAGCCCAAGGCGCTTCATATGCTGCACGTCCTCCTCGAAGCGGTGGTAGTGGTCACACGCGACCTCCCCAGTGTCGCCATTGAGCGTCTTGCCGGGTGTGCGCGCGAACGCGTCCCAGATCGACTCGCTGCGACCACCCTCTTCGACGGCGCCCTCGATCTGGTAGGCCGCCGTGGCCGTACCCCAGATAAATCCCTGCGGGAACTGCAGCGCGTCGGCCATAGCGGAGAGCGAGCGATGGTGGGGGAGTCGGATGGCGGTGCACTTCTGGCGGCAGGGAGTGGAATGGCGGGCTCGTGATGCATCACAGGCGGAGGTTGAAGATGAGCTGCTGGTGGCAGGAGGTGTAACTCGCCTAATGCCACCAATTGATGGAATTTATCGTATGTGATTGATGGAAAATAATCAAATTGTGGCGGGAACGTGGAGCTCATCTCCCGGGTCACTCTGCACCTGGGGTTCTGCGTCCCCCATCACGGCGGAAAATGCGCTAGGGCTGAGGGCTTCGGCACACGCGCCACGCGCACACTCGCACACACAGAAACGGCCATCGGCGGTGGCAATTGCCATTCATCTTGGCAGTGGCACTGACTGCCTTTTGGCTAGAGATGGAGATCTCGTCTCGGTGCAGATACACCAAGTGTTCTTTTCTTCCTCCGCAGCTTCCGGTGCTTGGGTACAATGTGGACCGCTTCCCACAGAGAAGCGGCGCATCCTCCGACAACTGGGCAGCGCGGTAGCGCAACTGCGAGGGGTCAGTTGAAGCCCCGCGGCTCCTCCCTCCTCAGACCAGGGGGGTTCGTTTTGGGCACCATCGTGGCCGACGAGTTTAGTCCGTCGCTGTGGGTGTCACTGCCAAGTGCTCGCTTAGCCATGCCTCGGCTTGCGACCATGTCGCACTGGACAATCGTTCCTTGCCACCGTGGCGCCAGCGTGAGCTGAAGCAACACCAAGCGACACAAACCAGACAGCAGCGATGCAGTGTCGACCGAGTCGAAAGCGTTCGGTGGTGTCACCCCTTGGAACGGTTCCCCCAGTCATTGATGCCGAATGGGTACACTCGAGCAGCTCCGCGGAACAAAATATCCGGAACAAAAACCCAAAATTTTGTCGGGGTTTCCCTTGCGTGATCGTTATCGGCAAACGTCAGGCAAAGGGAAACGAAGGGAAGCGCGATGACCACGCGCCACCCGACCAAGCGCGCGCGCGTGGCGCTGACCGAGCAGCGCGCGTGGCAGATCGCTATTGCCGTCAGCGCGCCGCTCGAGGGCCGCGTCCGACTCGTCGCGACCGAGCGCGACTTGGACGCCACGCGATCGTAAGACTGGGTCGAACTGGCCGTGCCACTGCCCGCGCAGATGCCCGCGCCGGCGCTCCAGCGGTCGCTGGATTGGGTGGTGAGGGCGCGGAACGCGTGTGTGGTGTGGCACATGCTGTCGTGCTGCCGCGGGTTCCAAGGCCATGAGAACGACGCGTTTTGGAAGCGGCTGATTGAGCATGTCGGCAAGAAGAAGCGGCGCGAGGGTTATGTCGACTATGAAGGCGTAGACGCCGAGGATATTGACGAAGACGAGCGGGAATGGTGGAGTCCGACCCAACCAGTGAGTGACACACCGCGATTCTTTCCGACGCGGAACAAGCAGACGGCGTTCCCGCGGTTCCGGCTCCATGTGCCATGCTCGGATTACTTTGAAGTCTGGTGGCGTGCGGTTGGGAGCAACGACTTGGACATCGACGCGAGCGACGACTGGATCAAGAACGTCGTGATGACCTTTTTCGGCCTGACCAACGCCTTTGAAAGTGTATTGGTCAAGGCGTTCGCAGCGGAGCTCGAGTTATCGATGGACTGTTACCGCTTTGCCAAGACGCCAGTGGAGATCGGTGTGCACCTCGGCTCGGAGTACCCGCTCGAGTACCTCGCAGACACACTCAGCGATCTGATCACCGCCATTGAGACGGACTGCATTCCCAGGAAAAAATGTCCGTGGCGTCTCCTCGGACAAAGCCGATTCCCGCTCGCCACACTCACGGAATTGAACTTGTGGGCGAGCGAGCTCTTCACCGAAGAAGACACACTCAACCAACTCACAGAAATTATTTGCACCTGCAACGTCATCATACTTCTCGTGAGAATCTCGCCGAACGCTGACGAAATGGGTTCCGAGGCATTGACCGGTTTTATGACTGCTGTGTCTCGCGGTCGCCGCGAAGGTAGTGGACGTGTTGACACGCTCGAGTTGTACCTGGGCGACGCAGAGGAATGGCAAGTCGAACTGTTGTTTTCAGCAATCCCGACCACTGAGGTGCAAACTCTCCGCGTGTGCGGCACAAGTGACGTTGAGGAAGGGGAGGCGTCACTGACCCATCACGCTTGGACGTGGCTTGCGTACGTTGTCTATCATCCCTGGCTGCACTCATACTTTCACCTCGATCTGGCAAATGTGGATGTGTCGGAACCCAGTGCAAGTCCCCTACGAAGCCCGCTCACAGCTCAGCGCGATTTGTATCGACTCGTGCATCACGAAGAGGACAACACGTTTCCGCAGAAGGATAATCTCGACTCCTCTTTGGGTCGGTACTCCATAGTTCGCCTGCGCAAAGGCACACGGTGCTTTGAAGACGCATCTCTATCGGGAAGCCAGCTCTGCAAGCTTACCAGGGACATCGACTTAACAGCGGTGGTCAATGTTTGCTCAAATTACCTCCCGAGAGCAGTGTGTGTCATCGTACCCGGGAAAGGTGTAGGCTGGGTATCGAGGTCCCAGGTGGAGTGTGCGAGCGCATCGTTCGCTGACTCTGCTTAACTTATGGGGTTGAGACTCGGCAGACTTCATGCCAACCCAAAAATGGAACTCTCGGAGCTGCGTCCGCTAGTCAACCTGCTCAACCGACTCGATATCTCGGCTTGGTGCAAACTGACATCGGCCAAGCTACTGGGCGTGCTGCACGAGTGTTCCATGGTCAAGAGCCTGAGTGTTCAGCACGACGGCGACCTGTTCCACGAGTGGACTCGAGACACACCTAGATTCGACGATTTGCTGTGGGAGAACAGGATGACCAGTCTGCACTTGGTGCTTCGTGACGACCATGCGACGTTCAAAGTGCCATCCCAAGCGGCCTGGGATAGCATTCTTCGAGACTTGGCGGAACTGACGGTCGAAACAAGTGGGTATCGCAAGCGTCTTCTCCCGACCGTGCGCCATATCTTCCAAGAGTCGTAGGGTGACACGCTTCATCTGGCGAAACAAAAACCGTTATGAGTGGGCCAGCAAATCATACGTGGCGGAAAGACAAGAGTGCCGCAACATGCTCAGCATTTCTGAGGGTCGCTTCGACAAGGCCCAGCGTGCATTCAATGTTGACGAGAAGCGCGCATTTGCGAGTGTGATCAAGCACAAGTCTTCTGAGGTTGACAAGCGTGAATTACACGGTCGTAAGAAAAGCGCGATTGGCCGACTTGTCCCAGACGTCGCTCGGCTCATCTGTGAGTTTGCGACGAGCTATAGCGATCGCGTCGTTTGCTTCGAGGATTGCAAGTCCACCATAGTATAACCTCTTCTTCGCATCGGTGCGTACCATTCATTATTTTTACGAAGCGTTTTCAGTGTTTGCGTTTGCAAAGGCAAGGCCACTCATCAACTCGGCTGGCCTAGAAGTAGACGTGATCGTGGCGTGACTTAATGATGAGAGGGAAGTAGACGTGATCGTGGCGTGACTTAATGATGAGAGGGAATTGAAAACTTAGAATGACGCCTTGTCTTCGGCATTGAGTTTCCCCATCGCGTGCGAACCACTGGTGGTATGCGGTCTCCGCTTCATCGCAGACGCAAAAGCCAGTCGCACGAGCCCACAATGTGGGCGCTGCGCGTCGTCGTTCGTGCCGAGTCCTGACAATTGGTCCGTGGTTCGCCCATACACGGTACGATCGGTACTCGTAGCCATCCAGTGATGCATGATTGATTGAGTGCCAGTGATACATGATTGATTGGAGTGGATGGCAATCTCGGCGATATCTCTTGTGTCTGAGCATGAACTACAATGTAAGCGTGGAGCAAAGACATTACGCTGTTAAGTGGAAGGATTAGAAAAAAAAAAGCACTCGCAGAAATGCATCTCGACGGACTTTCATGCGGTCGACCTTTGAAGTGGCATAGCGGTCGTCAAACCAGACCACGCGGTCGGAGAAACTCGTGGCAAACTCACAGATAAGCTGCGCCACATCCGGACCTAGCCGGCCCATCGCGCTACCCTTCCGCGGCCGGAGCCCACGGGCGTCACGCGCGTTGTTGGCAATAGCGTTGCGCTTGATTACACTCGCGAACGCGCGTCGCGCGGCAGGTCCGAGTGCGTGCTGGGCCTTGTCGAAGCGGCCCTCCGAGATCCCAAGTTGATCACGCGCGTTGATCCTTTCCACGGTGTAGGACTCACTCCGGTAGTCCCAGCCACGGCGCCAAACGAAGCGTTCAACTGGGTAGGCCTCCTGGAAGATCTGGCGCACCATCGGCAGAAGGCGTTTCGGTGACGCAACCGTCTGGATCGTCAACTCAGACAAGTCGCGAAGAATGCCCCGCCACGCAGCCGGGGACGGCGAAAAAACGGTGCCTACTTCGCCGTATATGACCACATGGAGACTTTTCATCCTGAGATCCCATAGCATGTCGTCTTCCCCGGGCGTGTCTTCGGTCCATTCGTGGAACAGCGCGCCGTCGTGCTGGACACTCAGACTTTGCACCCTGAAGCACTCGCGCAGTACACCAAGCAACTCGTCTGAGCTCAGCGTTTTGCACGCTGAGATGTCGAGCCGGTTGAGGAAGCGCGTGAGTGGATGCAGGACCAAGAGTTTCATCTCTGGGTTCGCACAAAGTCGGCCGAGTCGTAACGCTGAGATCTGGGAGTAATCTGCAAAGGGCCGAGATAAGTCGGTGTCATTGGCTTTCGCGATCCATCCCACTCCATGCCCAGGCACGATGACGCATACGGCGTTCGGTAGGTTCGTGATGTCATGCGTGTCGAACTTGATCACGGCCGTGAGGATGATTTCGTGACTGAACTTGCACACGTAGGCTCCTGTAAGTGACGCGCGTTTGAAGCATTTTGTGCCTTTACCCACGGTGACGACAGCGTACCGACCCAATGGGAACTCATCATCGTCCTCTTCTGGTAGAGACGTATCCTCCTCGCGGTGGAGCTGGCGATAGAGTTGACGCTGTGCCTCGAGTGCGCCTTGCATGGGGCTGGCAATCGGCTCCGAAATGTCCAAAACTCCAGATCGAGATGCACCGACGAGTGATTGAGCCATGGATGGTACACGGCGTACGCGAGCCACATCCATGCGTGGCGGTTCATCGTCACTTCTCTTCCAAACACATCAGAATTGCCTGTCACTCGGAGTGTCCGCACGCCCGTGATTGGAATGGCGGAAAACAACAGTTCGACTTGCCACGGTTCCGCCTGATCCAAGTGGAGGTGCAGTTTGTCGACACGGCCAGTACCCTCTCGGCGATTACGGCTCACGGCATTCATAAAGTCGTTCAGCGCCTCAGACCCCATATACTCGGCGTTGGGTGAGATGCTCACTTCAGGCATCAAGACGTTGCACGTACGGAGGATGTCCGTCAGTTCGTTGAGCGAGTTTTCGCCAACGATGGACTCGCGGTTACACACCCCAAACTCGGTGAACTTGGCTAGCGGAAATCGACTTTGTCCGAGGAATCGCTGCGGGCAGAGATCCGCTTTTCTCGCAAGCATGTCCGTCTCAATGTCCGCGATCAATCTGCAATGTCCTCTAGCGGAAACTGCGAGCCAAGGTGTACGCCAATTTCCACCGGTGTCGTCGATAAGCGGTCAAAATCCATTGGCATACGGAGCTCGCCCGCGTAGGCCTTGCCGTCGCGCTCTCGAAGGCGTTGTTTAGGCCAATAAAGGTCTTCACGACGTTCTTGATCCAGTCGTCGCCCGTTTCAATGTCCAGGTCTTCGTCAGCAATGTCGTATCCCCACGTGTCGAAGTACTCCAAGTGCGGAACGTGCAGGCGGAACCGTGGAAATGTCGTCTGCTTGTTCCACGACGGGAAAAACTTGGGCTCATCACTGACCGGCGGCGTCGGGCCCCACCACTGACGCTCGTCCTCTTCTACGTCAAGGTCCTCGGGGTCCATACTCTCATAGTCGCCATAACCGTCTCGCCGATCCTTCTTGCCGACATGCTCAATCAGCCGCTTCCAAAACGCGTCGTTCTCATGGCCTTGGAACCCGCGGCAGCACGACAGCATGTGCCACACCACACACGCGTTCCGCGCCCTCACCACCCAGTCCAGCGACCGCTGGAGCGCCGGCGCGGGCATCTGCGCGGGCAGTGGCACGGCCAGTTCGACCCAGTCGTACGATCGCGTGGCGTCCAAGTCGCGCTCGGTCGCGACGAGTCGGACGCGGCCCTCGAGCGGCGCGCTGACGGCCTGAGCATACCGGTATGGCAACTGGTATTTGTGTACTTTCTATTCAGGTTGATGAGATGTACCCATCTACTGCGACCAGCCACCATCACGGCCGACCGCTCCGCTCACCCAAGGACTCCGCACGCGCAGGAGTGTAGCGGTCAGCTGCGTAGGACGAGCAGGCGGAAAAGATTCGCGACGGATTCCCACGGGGCAAAGCCCATGTCTGCGCTCAGAAAGCGAATCGTCTAATTTTATATAGATCAGACCAGTTTCTGGGCAACTCAGTCTTGTGGGGGGGAGTGGCGACATGGCGACATGGCCTCCACTTACCGCCTCAATTGTGCAGGGATTCATATTGGCATTCTCCACGCAGGCCGCTGAATCCTTGCGACGCCGTCCAAGATGATGCAAGCAACGCGAGAAGAAGACTCGGACGACGGCGTCGTGGTGACCCACGATGGAGACCCCGAGGCCAAGTTTCGCGCGCTCAACGGATCTTCCGACGGGAATGGATACACCAAGCCCACGCTCACATCAGCGGTCATGTACGCGACGCTGTCGCTCGTCGCACTCTATTTCTTCATGGTCGCGATCAAGCTCATTGGCGACGGCTTCACGCTCGCGCTCGGGTGCGACACGAAGGGCGCGTTCGACTTTGCGGACAACCCCGTAGCCGGGCTCATGGTGGGGACGGTCGCGACGGCGCTTCTCCACTCGTCGGGTACCGTGACCTCCATCATCGTCGCGCTTGTCGGGTCCGGTGGTATGACTATCCGCCAGGGCGTGTACGTGATCATGGGCGCCAACGTCGGCACCTGCGTGACCTGCATCATGGTCGCGTTCGGTCAGGTGGGCGACCGCGCCAGCTTCCAGCGTGCCATGGCCGCCGCGACGGTCCACGACATGTACAACATCTGGTCCGTGTTCGTCATGTTCCCACTTGAGATCCTCTTCCGCCCGCTCGAGCGGCTCTCGGTGGCCATGTCCCACGCCAAAGCCAGCAGTGGCGCGTTCAAGAGCCCCGTGGACGCGCTCGTGAACCCACTCACGGCCGCGCTCGTGGTCGTCGACAAGAAGTCGATCTACAAGGTCGCGACGGGCGAGCTCAAGTGTACGCCCGGCCAGTCGTTCGTTTCTCGCGGCGCCTTCAGGGGCACAATGAGCGACGGCGCCGTCGGTGCGCTCGTCGTGGCCATCGGATTTTGCGTGCTCGTGTGCGCGCTGCTGACGCTCGTTTCTATGCTCGCGCGCGTGCTCATAGGCCCGACCAAGCAGCTTCTGGGCAAAGTTCTCTCGTACAACGGCTACGTCAACATCCTCGCGGGCACGGTCATCACGTTTGCAGTCCACTCGTCGACTGTCGTGACCTCGACGCTGACGCCGCTCGCCGGGCTCGGCGTGATCTCGCTCGAGCAGGTGTACCCGATCGTGATCGGCGCCAACCTGGGCACGACCGGCACGGCGCTGCTCGCGTCGATGGTCACGGGCATGTCGGACGCGGTCGCGATCGCGCTTGTTCACTTTTGGTTCAACCTGTTTGGCATCTTCCTCTTCTACCCGATCCCGCGCACGCGCCAGCCCATCTACGACTGGGCCAACGCGCTCGCGTACTTCAGCGCGTGCTGGTCGCTCTCGGCCGTGATCTTCCTCGTGCTGCTCTTTCTTGTCGCGCCCGGGGTGCTGCTCGTGCTCGTGTACCTGTGCACGGCCTCGTCCGTGGCCGTCCAGGTGCTCGGGTATCTGCTCTCGATCGCCACGCTGGTTGGCTTCTCGTGGGCCCTGTTCTGGTACCACCACCGAGGCGGCTGGCAGCGCTGGCACGCGTTCCTCGAGCGCAAGCGCGACGAGCATAGTGCCGCCGACGAGGCCTCGCAGTCGCTCATGGGCGCCGGTGAGGCCGCGGTCTAAACATTTTCCCAAAATCAAATCTCCGTAGAGGAGCCATTCAAATCCGTCCATCCAAACAGGCCGCCATCGGAATCACGATCCAGTGGCTGCGGGCGAGAAGAACACCCGTGAGAACTGGCGACACGCCAACGCCCAGACTGAATCGTCGGTGGAAACAGCCAGGAAACATCCGATCAAGTGGACAATCTCAACAAACCATGGCTCATTGTACAACGAGCGTACTGCCACCGACGAGGCTCGCAATGGCTCATGGGCGCCAGCGGAGCCGCGTGGTCAAACGAAAACTGCCTTTTCCCGCGCAAAAATACATGTAGCCATCTCACCAGCAGCTCAATACTACCTCATGAGGGTGTATTCTAGATGTGGTGATTGGCTGTTATTATCTCTTTTTTAAAATTTCAACCAATGAAAACCTCCAAAGTCAAATCCACGTGCCATGGCAGTGCCATAGCAAAACAAAATTCCTTCTGCAGTTCAAATGGCATCGCCGTCGTCTCCGCGGCCGTGGGCCGGCGTGCCGCTCCAGGACGAGGCCTCGTGGCGGCTGCCAGACTGGGAGGCCTACAGCGAGAGCGGCGCGAGCGCCTGGACCGACGACGGCGGCGGGTCCGAGTCGGACGGCGCCTCGCTCCGCGTGCCACGCGTGCTACGGTCGACCACGACGCTCACGCGGGTCGACGACCTCCGTGCGCTCCACGCGCGGTTCGCGCAGGCGCGGCGCCTGGCCGATTCACAGCCCCACGACGACGACCGACAGGAGCTGCTGGACGCGCAGATCCAGATCGCGGCGCAGCTCGACCAGGTCCGCGAGGAGCTCCGAGCGTTCCAACACGCGTGGCACGATACCAACACTCTCAACAAGCCCAAGGAGGAGGACGTGGCACCCGTGGCACTGCCACGCGACGCGTTGAGGTTCGACATGGCCGTACAGACCGACGTCGCGGCGGTCCACGACGACGCGCTGCGCCAGTGGCTGTCGTTGATCACCCAGAAAATGGAGGTGCTCGCGACGAGCTTCCACAGCGAGACCACGCAGCTGCCGCTCCGGTTCCCACTGGAAACCCCGCTCGTTCGAGCCAAGGGAGGACCCAATGACGAGGAGTTTTCGGTCGCGTCCTGGCACGTCGGCGGACAGCTCACGACGCTCGTGGGCGAGGCGACGGCCGATAAACTGCTGGATCTCGAGCGCGCGGTCGCGTGTCTCGCGACAGCGACGCGCCACACGACGACGCGGTACGTCGAGTATTTTGAGAAGATCGTCGAGCAGATCCAGGATCTCCACCAGCAGCGGCTGCGCCAGGTCGTCGACGAGTCGCTCGAGGAGATGAAGACCCAGCGCGCGAAATACAAAAAGCGCGTCGAGCAGCTCGAGGCCGAGTGCCGGGAGGTAAGTGACCGTCCGTGGACGGCTCTGGCTGTGGCTGTCGCGCGACCTTACATATTATGGGGTATGACAATACGTAGGCAAAGGACGAGGTCGTGATGTGGCAGCAAAAGGCCATGGCGGCGGCAAATGTAAACGCAATCGATGAAGAGAGGCTGGAGGCGGTGGCGGGCGCGCGCCAACAACAGTGGGAACGAGAGCGTGAGCAACTTGTTACGACCATCGAGCGACTGCAACGCCAGAAAACGGACCGTACATCATCTCAATCGGAGACGGAAACTCGCGTGGAGGAGCTGGAGGCCCAACTCAAACACATGGCGACGATGCTGGAAGCGGCACGGCAAGAGTCTGAAGCCAAGAGAGCAGAAGCAAGTGTCAAGGATGAGCAGCTGCGCCAGCTCAAGCAGCAGCATCGCACCGAGATCGAACGATTTGAGCAGATCCACTCGAACTTGCGCGATGAGATCCTTCAGTTCCAGAGGCACGCGGATCAATCCCAGCAGGAGATGAGGGGGGCACACGTACAAGAACTGGAGCGCGTGGTGTTGGAAGCGGCAGCGACTAAAGTGCGCGATATGGCGCGACTCCGACAAGAGCACGAAAAGCAAATCGACGCGATCGAACAGACATGGCGGGCGAGGCTGGAGGATGTGGAGGAGACAAAGATGCTGGCGCCGATTGCCATGGCAGTTGACCAGCAGGTGCAGACGGAGAATGAGTACGTCGACGAGGGCACGGCTGAGGAACGGATCGCGCGCTTGAAGAAGCGGTGTAAAGCACTTGAAAACTTGTTGGACAAGAAGTTTGAGGACAGTTCGGCGGCATCGGTCGCGTCGATGGATTCCGGTACGTCTGCGCGGTGGAGTTCACGATCGGAAAGTCGCTTTATTGGCAACGGGGATGATATCGGCAGCCGCACGCTGCCACTCACGATGTCTTTTGAAAGCTCGCTCGACGACACGTACACGTACACTCACCCAGAGAATACGCCGTCACGCGACGGCATGAAGACCGGACAACACGATGTGTGGGAGTTCGAATCGAATCGACCTGGCCCATCGCTGGGAAAAGTGGCCTCATCAGTTGGGGCAAGAACGACCTCACCTGATCCTGATACGCCTTCCCAAGAGGCAATGCTCGCTCTTGTTCGCAAACTTGAAGCCTTGGCCACGGCAACGCAGTCGCCCGGGTCCGCGTCAGCCGCGCAGCCAGACGAAGAACCTGACATGAGTGCTGCCACGACTCCGACGCGCAAGCCGCCGATTAGCAGTGGACCGACGAGTGCATCGTCCAAGAAGTGGGCGCCGAACCGCTCCTTTGGGTTGGCAGGGTCGTACAGCGCTGCAGTGCACACAATGAAAGATCCGAGGCGGCAACAGCACCAGCAGGCCGGAAAGAGTAAGAATGAAGCCTCCACTGGACCCACGTCTGCACCGTCAACTGGGACGAAACCTCGTCAGCAGCACAGAAACCAGAATCGGTTTGTCTCGAGGTAAATGAAGCCCGAATCGAGCGCGATGTGAAGTCGTCGCGTGACGAACGTGGGTCAACTATGCATGTCCCACTTTTCTATGTGGGAGGCGACGATGGCAGTCCCTACCACCCGATGTTTGCCATGCAAACCGTTGGAAACCGACGCCCCAATACGTCCACAGATCGAGAGCACATTCGCGCTTCTTCACTTCGCTGCTTCAGTGGGCATGGATCGTGATTTGCAGTTTGGCGCCACTCAACTGGACCGTGACTCGTTTGCCGCCTCAGTTGTGTCTACCGAGATTGTCGGGGAACGAGACCATCACTCAAGCCTCGAAGACGCGAATGCGACGATAGGGTCAGTGTTCGTGGGATTGCAGACGCCACAGGCGACGGTATTAGCGTCGCCATTCGTTGGCGACAAACCAAGCCATACCAAGGATCATGGTATAAGCGATCTAGTCGAAGGTGCTTCAGAAGACGGTGCTGTCGGTGGTGCATTACGAGTGGGTGACGTTCCGGATCTATACAGTCGCCAATACGTCGGCCTGCTCGTACAATACGCCGCGATCGGTTTAGTCTATGGATCGCTGCCACGGACCGTGTATCCGTTTCTGAACAACTACCTGCGGATGAACGGCTACCAGACGTTGTCAGCTCGCGTGCTCCTCTCACTCCCATGGTCCACCAAAGTCTTGATCGGCATCGTCTCGGACTGTTTCCCGGTTTGTGGCTCGCGGCGTCGTGCGTACATGGTGCTCGGCTGGCTATTGTGCTCAGCAATGCTGCTCGTGCTAGTCGCTTCGGATCAAGGGAAACCGTTCTACATCGACCGGTCATTACGCGGGCAAGATCTGTCCAAGATACCAAGATCACAGTTGGAAGGCCGCGTAAACTGGGACGCGCCCACTCGAGGATCACTCTACACAGTCATGATGATGCTAGCAAGCTGTGGCTACATGGTCGCCGATGTGGCGTCTGATGGCCTCGTTGTCGAATACGCCCAACGCGAACCGGAACACGTGCGTGGAAATATCCAGTCGACGATCTACTTGGTTCGAAGTGTCTTTATGATAGGGTCCGCGCTTCTTGTGGGGGTCGGATTGAACGGCGAAGACTACGGTGGCACCTTCTCGTGGTCACTCACGATGGCGCAGCTGATGCTCATCTGCTGCGTTCTCAGCCTCCTCGCGATCCCAGGTGCCATTTTCTTCATTGTCGAACCGACCATACAGTCCTCTGTGGCATTGCGCGGGTACTTGAAACAGTTGTGGGTATTGCTACAGAATGGCGCGATGCTGCAGATCATGGCATACCGATTCTTCAGCGGGATTTTCGACGGCTTTACAGTCACGGCAGGCGACCCGATCCAGCGATACTGGGCGAAAGTCCGGCCCCTCAACGAGAGCCTGTTCAGCGTGTTGGGTCTCGTTGTGTTTAGCGCCGCGCTGTTCGCGACCAAACGATTCGGATTGCAGTGGGACTGGCGCTGGGTCATCGCGAGCACGCTCCTTGGCGTCCTCTGCATCGACGCGGTCGTGTCCATGCTCACGATCTGGGATGTTGTCCGCAACCAGTGGTTTTGGCTCGGCACACCGATCTTGGAAGAACTGCCGTCGGCCATCAACTTTCTCGTTTCCACGTTTGTCGTTGTTGAGATGGCTGAAGTCGGTAATGAAGCCGCGGTGTATGGACTGCTCACGACCATCTCTAATCTCTCGGCTCCGTTTGCGTCATGTATCTCGAAGAATGTGAACGCACTCTTTGATGTCTCTGTGGACGACATTGTGCGAGACACGACGCAAGTGCGATGGGAGGTGACCTACACGTTTCTGATCGCGTACATGATGAAACTTTTGTCCCTTGCGTGGCTCGTGTTGCTGCCACGGCAGAAACAAGACACTCAAGAGCTCAAGCGAAACGCCGGATCAAGCTGTACCGGCGGCGTCATCGCTGTCGCAATCGGTGTGTTCGCGCTGGTGTGGTCTGTCTCCACAAACCTCATGTCAATTTTTCCTTCGACGGCGTGTCTGAAGATCGCTGGAGGACAAGGCTGTTGACGTTTTTGCCGTTACTCCGAGGATCAATGTTGCTCATGTTGTATTCGATTCCACACTAACCTCTCGTATCCATACCTCGCGGGTGTTATAATGCCGAGCAGCTGTTACGCTATCAATAGATGACGATTCGGCTCACGTTAGTCGGCAAGTGCGTTGAAGACCACAGTCGTCCTCCAGCCTGCGGATCTTATGCGCCTCCCTCGCCCTCCTGTCCAAGAACCAAGAGCGTCCACTCGTCCTCAGCCTCGCGTCGATAGCGTCTCCGTGCTCCCGCCCCCTCACTGAATCGTCTCCACCATTAGCCGTTGAGCACATTCGTGGATCAACCGATTGAGCAAGAATGGCTCAAGGGAACTTCATGTGCCACGAATGCCACGGCTCGTTCCCGACGGCGTTGGCTCTTGCTCAGCACACGAACGAGCACGACATGCTGAGGCAGCTCCAGGGTAACGCTGGCCCCGCAACTCGTGGACGAACATCGCTTCCGCCGCTGGACACGAAGCCACGGGCACACGTTCCACCAAAGCCGGACGGCTCC
This sequence comes from Pythium rishiriense, assembly GCA_023335895.1. Taxonomy (NCBI): domain Eukaryota; phylum Oomycota; class Peronosporomycetes; order Pythiales; family Pythiaceae; genus Pythium; species Pythium rishiriense. Next base: position 37,748 of record JAADVT010000139.1, read on the forward strand.
AAGCCAAAAGCAAGCCACGTATCAGCCGGTGAGGCAGAAGCGACGGCGCCTGGTCTTGTCGACTTCTTCGACGATGCTAAAGGTTTCGGCTTTCTTCGCCGGACGGCGCCAGGCGCGCGATCCGGTCAAGTCTATTTCCACATCACTTCATGCGACGTCAAACGGCCATTCCCGTCTGCAGGTGAAGTGGTCGCGTTCCAGGAAGGAGTAGGGCCGAAAGGACCGATTGCCACGTCTGTGGTCCGTGCGACTGTGTGTGGAGACGCTGGATCCAGTGAAGCTCGACATGCTCCAACTCCGGGAGTGGTTCAGTACTACAATGCTCACGACGGCACAGGCTACCTCAGCTGCGTCGCAGGCTCTGGTGGGGGGCGGAACGTGGCGTTCCACATCACCGACTGCGACATACAAACACCAGCACCGCGGGTTGGCGAGCGCGTCACGTTTACTCGAAGCGATGGGCCGAACGCAATGGTGACCCAGGTCACTCGTCCAGAAGTGAGCGGTGTAGTGGAGGTGGGCAGCACGTCGCCATCTTTTGATGCAGCCGTTGATCAGTCCCTCTTGCGGCCCGAGGCCCTTCTGCTCGGGCCTGTTAAGGACAAGTTCAAGAAGCTCGCGCGTGCGCCGTCCACATTTAAAGGCGGAGCGAACCCGCGTTATGTATACGTGGACTTGGACAACATCTACGTGAGTCTCGCCAAGGCCGACCATCTTGTGAGCCTGTTCCCGGGCGCAACGTCGGTGCACGATCTCCAGTTGGATTTGCAGGGCTTTACTCGTCGCCTCGCAGAGGGAAGTAACGGGGTTCCACCTGCTCGATTGGTCGCGTTTTACTTCAACACGCCTGAGTCTGTCGCCTCGAAGCTGCGCGTGCTGAGCTTCAATGGCGTGGCGTGGGACGTACGCAAGCAAGAGACAACCAGTGATACGTCGATGCAGCTCGAGCTTCTGAATGCCAAGCACCGGTGCGATGCCCACCCGAAGACGCTTGTGCTAGTGACCGGCGACGGCAACGTGGCGCCCAACGGTATGTGTTTCCGCGAGATCCTGGACAAATACCTGCTTGACGGGTGGGCCGCCGAAATCCATGGGTGGATGTTTTCGATGCACACGGGATACATTGTCTACCAAGACAAGTACCCTAGTGCCGTGGTGATTCGGCCATTCGACGACGAACACATCGGTGATGTCGTGCGCATTCGCGGGAGGTCAAATTTCCCTCAAAACAACGCGCTAACGAGTCGGGTCGTGGCAAACTCTCCAGTGGACACGACCACAAAGCCCGCGAGAGGTAGACCCGACGTTTCCAGACACGTGAAGCAGGAGAAGTCCTCGAAACCAAAGCCCTTGAAACCAAAGAAAGTAGCGTGGAACACGGACATCCTCAAGGAGAAGGCCTCGGTCCCGCTTGATGACAATGAAGAAGAGAAGCGCGCGATTCCAGATGGCGATGATCATGATGGCGACGACGACGACGAAGAGTACGTGTTTGCCCAACTCGATCGACATGCGTTCACGGTCGCGCTCTTGGAGGCGGTACAAGAGTCGCGCTCGACGCCTTACACCGTAAAGCGTGAAGAAGTGGAGCATTCGGTTCCCCCCGCGACGATGCGTGAAAAAGTGATGCGACCGGTTTCCCAGCCAGAGGCACAGCCTGCTCCCCGGCCAGCACCACAGCCTGCTGCTGCCTCGAATGACCGACCGACGGCCGCAACGCCACCACACAAACCAGAGCAGTTGAGGCGCCTGATTCAGCAGCTCGAGGGTCCCGACGGCAAACTGTTCATCGCGACTGCGATCGATGTGCTGGCACGGACTAATACGCGCGTAGACGTGGCCTCTTTGATCAACGAAGACGAAGAGACGCAGCGGATGGTACTCGCGGTCGCACTTTTTAATGAAGTGGAAGCGGCGAACGTGCACGTGACTGCGACACACCAAGACATGGCCCATTCGGCCCCGCCCACCTCAGCGCCTCAAAACGTGGCGCGACCGGCTCCTCAGCCAGCGCCACAGCCTGCTCCTGTGAATGACAGGCCCCACGTAGCCACGGCGGCGGCGCCAACGCCGTACCAACCAGAGCAGTTCAAGCGAATCATCCAGCATCTCGAAAGCCAGGACGGAAATCTCTTCATTTCAACCGCGTTGGAGATGTTGGCGCGAAGCAACGCTCGCGTCGATGTAGCGTCGATCCGCAGTGAAAATGAAGAGACCCAGCGGATGCTACTCGCTCTTGCACTCGAGGACGAGATGGATACCGCCACGTCGCGCGTTATCCGAGCAGAAAACGCCGGGGCGTAGCTCTCTCACCCCGGCTTGGTTACGCCTCGTAGGGGAATCACAGCGACTGCCAGGACGGTATGTAAATCGCTTGTTCGTTTATAGTATTGATGCAGTTTACGGCTCAGGAAGACAGCTCAGTAGATGGACGCAAAAACAGTTAGCGGGAGTTTAGGCCGAGGGCACGGCGTTCTTGGCCATGATGTCGCGGTACGCGAGCGCCGACTTTTTTGGCGTGCGCTCCTGGGTCTCGTAGTCGACGTACACGAGCCCAAAGCGCTTGGAGTAGCCCTGGGACCACTCGTAGTTGTCCATGAAGGACCACGCGTAGTAGCCGCGCACGTCGGCGCCGCGCTGGATCGCGCCGTGCATGGCCGCGATGTAGCTCCGGTAAAACTCGACACGGAAGTCGTCGTTGAGCGATTCGTCCTTGGTGGCACCAGCGTACGCGCAGCCGTTCTCGGTCACGAAGATGCCGCCCGGCGGCGCGTACCGCGTGGTGAGCCACTCGAGCAGCTTGCCAAAGCCTTCGGGCACGACGGCCCAGCCCACGTCGGTGCGCTTCCAGGCGTCGTCCATCTTCCGCGTGTCGGCGCCGCTGTCGTGCTCGAAGCTGCTCTTGCCGCCGGCGGGCACCTCGCCACTGAGGAACGCCGGCGTGGGCTCGGCGTAGCGCGTGCTGTACGAGTTGAGCCCGAGAAAGTCGCTGCTGTGGAGCAGCAGCTTCTTTTCATCGTCGGTGAACTGGGGCAGACGATCGCCCACGCGCTCACGCATGATCGCCGGGTAGTCGCCCTTGTAGATCGGATCGGCGAACCAGCCGGCGCAGAACTCGAGCGCGCGGCTCGCGGCCGCCTGGTTGCGCGCCAACACTTGCGGGTCGTCGCTCGGCGCCGGCTCGCTCCAGTCGATGTTGAGCGTGATGCCGATCTTGCCCTGCTGCGTCGGCTTAAAGTCTCGGCGGTACACGTCCACGGCCTTGGCGTGCGCGACCAACAGGTTGTGGCCACACACGTACGGCTCGACGTGGGCGTTGTGGCTGCGACCCGGCGCGAGGAAGCCCCAGCCGTAGCCGAGCAGCGAGATGATCCACGGCTCGTTGATCGTGAGCCACGTCTTGACGCGGTCGCCAAAGCGCTCAAAGCACACCCGCGCGTACTCGACGAACGCATCCTGCACGACCTGGCCGCCGAGCCAGCCGTCGTACTGGGTCTGCAGGATGAGCGGCAGATCCCAGTGGAACAGCGTCGCAAGTGGCTCGATGCCGTTGGCCAGCAGCTCGTCGATGAGGTCGCTGTAGAACTGGACGCCCTCTTCGTTGACGGCGCCGACGCCGGCGGGGATGATCCGCGGCCACGCGATCGAGAACCGGTAGTGCTTGAGCCCGAGCTGCTTCATGAGCTGCACGTCCTCCTTGAACTTGTGGTAGTGGTCGCACGCGACCTCACCCGTGTCGCCGTTGACCGTCTTGCCGGGCGTGTGCGAGTACGCCTCCCAGATACACTCGCCGCGGCCGCCCTCCTTGGTCGCGCCCTCGATCTGGTAGGCCGCCGTGGACGCGCCCCACACGAATCCCTCGGGGAACTGGAGCAGCGAATCGTCGGTGAGCGTCATGGCGTGGAGTGGAAGTGGCTGGTGCGCTGGGCGGTGGGAGTGGCGCTTGCGGGTGTCTCGCGAATCGCAGAATGAAGCTGCGGAGACCGTATCGACGACTCGAGCCTTCTCGGAGCTCCCCGAATATGACATGCAGAATGATTGTCTTGCTGGTTAACTAGTCCGATGTTTGATGTTTAATTGGCTGAAAAGGATACATAATCATTTTGATTGGATATAATCTTCATGGGTTCAACTTGCAGTACCTTCCGGCACAATCGAAGCGAGGAGATGGGGCTCCGATGATGCCAACGACGGTGCGTCAGCAGTGCGCGCCTGCCGGCCGTGTTGATGCAGCAGACCGCACTTCTTCTGACTTGTCTACCACTTCAAACGGAAGCGATCCGTTCGTGGGCGATGACGCTCCTGCTTCGCGCGGCTCACGAGACCCATCGGACGTGGTGGGCCAGGGCGGTACTTGTAAAACTTGACCGCTATAATAGCAAATGAGGAATGCCACTTTTACCGCCAACGGGAGGCTAGTGGTCAGCGGGAGACGTATTCGACTCCAGTGCGGAGACAGAGAAAGCAAGGAACAGTGCACCCATGAGCAGCACGACGATGCCGACACACGCACCGACCCCGACCACGGGTGGTCCGAAATGTACTTACTTAGTACGCATAATCTGAACCCATCCTTCTGAATCTGAATCACTATTTTATATCAGTACACGTACGGCCATAATTGGTCCCCCCTCTCGAGTGACACGTCCCACCCTGGAGCCAATGACAGCGCCTGCGTCACCTCGTGGCGCGTGGCTTTGTCATGGCATAGACATGCATTCTGCCCAATGACCGAGCAGCTCCGTTTGGCGACACAGGAAGATCCGCCTGCCGCTGTGGCTGCCTGTCACACAGGGCGATTTCTTGGATTCACCCGACACCCACCCGACGTAAGCGTGCCCCCCCACGCCCTTCCGCCCGCTCACTCTCGTTCCTCCGTCTCCCTCGCTCGCCATGGCCGCGCTCTTTGCCGCTTCGTCTGTGCGCCGTGGGACGCCGCTGCGTCGCGTCGCCCGGCTGCTCCACACGGCGTCGCCGGCCGCGTCGCTGCTCGTGATCAACGCCGGGTCGTCGTCGCTCAAGTACAAGCTCTTTGAGATGGACGCGCAGCGCGGCGTCGGCGCGCCGCTCTTCGCGGGGCTCGTCGAGCTCTCGAACGCGTCGTCGCCCGACGGCCGGCTCGTGCACCACGACCTCGCGGGCGCCGCCGCCGCCAAGCACGAAGTGCGCGTGCCGCTGCCCACGCACCGCGCCGCGCTCGAGCAGGCCGTGGAGCGGTTCTTTGGCGACAAGCTCCAGGGCATCCAGGCCATCGGCCACCGCGTGGTCCACGGCGGCGAAAAGCTCCACGACGCGTCCAAGCTCACGCCCGCGGTCCTCGAGGCGATCAACGAAAGCGTCGCGCTCGCGCCGCTCCACAACCCGGCGAATCTGCTGGGCATCGACGTCGCGACCGAGGTGTTTGGCTCGGCGATCCCGCAGGTCGGCGTCTTCGACACGGCCTTCCACGCGACCATGCCGCCCAAGGCGTACACGTACGCCGTGCCGTTTGAGCTCTACGAGAAGCACGGCGTGCGCCGCTACGGCTTCCACGGCACGAGCCACCAGTTTGTCGCGCAAAAGGCCGCGGCGCAGCTCGGCAAGCCGCTCAACAAGTCCAACTTGATCACGTGCCACTTGGGCAACGGCTCGAGCATGGCGGCGCTGCGCCACGGCAAGTGTATCGACACGACCATGGGGCTCACGCCGCTCGAGGGGCTCGTCATGGGCACGCGCAGCGGCGACGTCGACCCGGCGCTCCACAACTTTTTGGCCTCGCACCTCCAGATGACCATGCCGCAGATCGACAAGCTGCTCAACAAGCAGAGCGGGCTCCAGGGCATCTGCGGCGACAGCGACATCCGCAAGATCCAGGACCGCATCCGCGCGCAGCCAAAGGACGCACAGGCCGACCTCGCGCTCGACGTGTACTGCCACCGCGTGCGCAAGTACCTGGGCGCGTACCTGCTCGAGCTGGGCGGCGCTGTGGACGCGATCGTGTTCACGGCCGGCATCGGCGAGAACTCGGCCATGGTGCGCGAGCGCGTGTGCCGCGACCTCGGCGCGCTGGGCATCGAGCTGGACGCCGAGAAGAACACGGTCTCGATGCTCGGGGAAGGCCCCATGGAGATCCAGTCGGCGGCGTCGCGCGTCAAGGTGCTCGTGATCCCGACCGACGAGGAGCTCAGCATCGCCCAGCAGACCTTCAAGGTCGCGTTCCAGGCGTAAAATCAGGAGGAAGAGTATATTCTGTCTGCGACAAAGTGCTCCGTTTGGTTGGCTAAAAGGATTTCATTTGTAGTTGGGAATCTGGGACATCGGAATGGCTACCTCCCCGTTGCCAAAGCGATGTGCGACGAGGGCACTGGCGCCAAGCCAAACGACCTCGTCTTTCCCTATTGTTTGTTAGCGCAGACCTCAGCATGGAGATCGACCCGCTCGTGGACGAGCTCTTCCTGCGGCTCGTGCTGGAGCGGCAGCCGCACGCCGCCAAGCCCGGCAAGAAGCGCACCATTTGGTTTGAAATCGCCCGCGTGGTGAACGAATCCAGCGGCCGCGTCGTGTTCCGCGCAGCCCAGACTGCGATCCAACGGCTCAAGTTTCTTTCGCTCGTGCGCGGAAACCCGAAGCACGCGCTCCACAACGCGCTCACGCGCGAAATGCGTGAGATGCTGGGCCAGATTCTTGAAGCCGATGCCAAGGGAACAGCAAGACCGACAGCCTCGAGTCGAGTGCGAACGCGCTCGCAAAGCCACGACGCCCCCGACACGACCAAGACTAATAGCGCGCCGGCCCCCAAAAAGAAGCGCGCCGCCGTAAGCCAGCGTGCCGTTGACCCCGACGTGGCCGCTTTGCCTGTGGGGTCGATACCAGCGGTGACACCCAGTCTGGAAGCCCTCGATGGGTCGCTGCCGACGGCGCTTGTGCCGTACGCGCCCCCCACCCACGAGACGACGTTGGCACAGTACTTGGGTGCGCAGGCCGAGCGCGACCGGCAGGCCTGTTACGAGCGTGAGCAGCTACGCCGTGAGCTCATGGACTGCAAGCGCGAGTCGGCGGCGATGGAGCGCGAGCTCGCGCTGTTGCAGCGCGGTCGCCAGCCCGCGGTCGCCACGACGGCACCGGAGCCCGTGGCGGACAGCGCCGTGGCGACGACCGCGATCGTGCATTTGCTCGAAGAGCTCTCGGCCGAACAGCGTCTCGCGCGCGAAGAGTCGCAACGCGAGCGCGTGAGCCACCGCGAGCAGATGGCCGCGATGGTCGCGATGGTACGCCACGTGGTCGACGGCGCCAAACCCAACGGAGCGTTCGGCCAGGCTGCCGCCGACAGCTCGTCGATCTGAGGACGCAACGCTAAAGAGAAGAGAACCCCCACTCTTGACACATGTGTGTGTGTGTGTTTGTTTGTTTGCGTTGTCGGGCCCATAAACGCACGAGGAGCTCCTCATGCGTTGACGCGTCTCGCCGACGTCAAGAGGTGGCGCGTCGACAGATTGCCCTTGGGACTCCTGTTGATGCGTCCTTTCGAGGCACACAATCTTTTCAACCAATCATTTTAGGATTTAACATATTTTCCACCAATCAATTCCATGAAGCCATCTATGCTCCGTCCCGTACTTCAAGTTTTCCAGATCGCAACAACCACGACGGGAGGGCAGCTCCAATGTTGACAGAGCTCAGTTCCCGATTGGCACGGTTCTGCCATCTCCCACCGCCTCGTTTGTCCGCTTCTCTCTCCCCAGCCAACTCTGCAATGCCGTCGTCCACCGAGAGCGATGGCTTCCTCCACTTCCCCGACGGTTTCGTGTGGGGCACGTCGACGGCCGCGTACCAGGTCGAAGGCGCCACGCGCGAGGGCGGCCGTGGGGAATGCATCTGGGACGTGTACGCGCGCATCCCCGGCAAGGTCCACACGGGCGACCACGCCGAGGTCGCGTGCGACCACTACCACAAGTTCAAGGAGGACGTGCAGCTCATGAAGCAGCTCGGGCTCCAGCACTACCGGCTCTCGCTCTCCTGGTCGCGGATCCTCCCGGCCGGGGTCGGCGAGGTCAACGAAGAGGGCGTCGCGTTCTACAACGACCTCATCGACGAGCTGCTGGCCAACGGCATCGAGCCGTTTGTCACGATCCACCACTTTGACCTCCCGATGGCGCTCCAGCTCGAGTTCGACGGCTGGCTCGGCGGTGCGGCCGTGCAGGACGCGTTCGTCGCCTATGCTCGTGTGTGCTTTGAGCGCTTCGGCGACCGCGTCAAGCACTGGCTCACGATCAACGAGCCGTGGATCGTGGCGCTGCTGGGCCACGGCTGGGGCGTCGCGCCGCCCGGGCGCCGCCACAACGCCGGCACGGAGCCCTACGTCGCCGCCCACAACGTGTTGCTCGCGCATGCCAAGGCGGTGGCGCTGTACCGCGCCGAGTTTGAGGCCACGCAACACGGCAAACTCGGGCTGCCGCTCGTCAGCGACTGGCGCAAGCCCAAGCCCACGGAGGACGCGCAGGCGTTCCAGCGTAACGAAGAGGCCGCCCAGCGCGCGCGCCAGTACGTCATCAGCTGGTTCGCGGACCCGCTCTACTTTGGCGACTACCCCGAGATCATGAAGCAGCGTGCGGGCGCGCGGTTGCCCGAATTCACGGACGACGAGAAAAAGCTTCTCAAGGGCAGCGCCGACTTTTTGGCGCTCAACCACTACTCGACGCGCTACGCCGAGCCGTCCGAGGCGTTTCTCAGCGGCGCGTCCGCGCCCGTGGGCCACGAGAGCATCATGTTTGACGAAGGGACCGTGATCTCCGAGGGCGACCACTGGGCCAAGACCGACTCGAACTGGTCGGTCGTACCGGAGGGCTTTGGCGAGATGCTCGAGTGGGTCCACGAGCGCTACGCGCCGCGCGGCGGCATTTACGTGACGGAGAACGGCTGCGCGTTCGCCGGGAAGGACCGCGCGGACGGGATCGACGACCAGTTCCGCGTCAGCTTTTACAAGGGCTACATCACGGCCATGCACGGCGCGATCCAGTGCGGCGTGGACGTGCGCGGCTTCTTCGCGTGGTCGACGCTCGACAACTTTGAGTGGAGCGAGGGCTACAGCATGCGCATGGGGCTCGTCTGGGTCGATTATGACACGCAGCAGCGCACGCCCAAGGCCTCGGCACACTTCTTCAGCGAGATCGCGCGCAAGAACGCCGTGCCCATGTGAGAGATTCTGGAGGAGAGAAACGCTTTGTTGAGTACATAAGAGACTTTCACAAAATGCGACTCGCCGTCCTTGTGAGAGAAAGCGACCCCCTTAGGCGTTTTGCCTAGGAGCTGTTAGTTGAGAGTCTACAACGCACTGGAGTGAGTGAAGGCAGCATGGCAACGTACGCCGCGGCCGCAAAGAAAGCGACCAAGCCCAAGACGGCGTTCGTGCCTGTGAAAGCACCACCAGCAGTGCCAACGGCACCTGCGGCGCCAGTGCTCGAGCCGTTTGTGTACCAGCACACGCGCTCGGTCGACGTCGACCAATTGTGCCAGAACCTCCAGGCGTGCGATGTCGTCGGCTGCCACTTTGAACTGATGGAATGCGACAGTCAACGCGCCGTAGTGGTCCTCGCGATAGCGTGGAGCAGCACGACCAGTGCGCCGAGAGACGACCGAGCAGACGCACCAACGCCCCCGTGGGTCATCCACGAAGACGGCTCGTCAGTGTCGACGTTGGTGGCGCTGATGCGCGTACTGCTAAGCGAGCCGTCGGTCATCAAAGTCGTCCATGGTGTGCGGGCCGTCGCGTCGTGGCTGACGAAGCACGGGCTGGACGCGTCACCGCTGGCCAAGGTCGTGGACCTGCAGCTTCATTATGAGTGCCATCTCGACACGAACGTGCGGGATGCATCCATGGCCGTGATCGCAAAGCGCAGTGGAACTTTGATCGGTTCATTCCGTGACGTGGTCAAGGCGTCATCAGCGATGAGCGACCTCGAAAAACACTTGCTGCCCCACAAGGCGATCCTTGCGATGATCCCTAGCGCGACACTACTGGCCACGTGCTATTCGCGGAGCGTTATGACTACCACGAGTCATGCACAGCGAACGGCGCTCCACGAGATGACGGCAAGACGCTGGGCGTACGCCGGTCGCTACGACGGCAACGCCGTGATCTGGTTTGACAGCGACTGCGATTTCATGCCGCGCAGTCTCGAGTGCCTGGGCTCGGAAGCCCACTCGCAACGATTGTGCCGATGCTGCAGCTACAGTGCGAGATAGAATCACTGCTCGCGCTACTGCCGGATCGATACCGCGACGCCGTGCTCGCCCTTGACAACGCCCGCGAGAAGCTCGTGGACATCAACCTGGACGTTGGTCGCTTGCCACACGGGTACATGGGCTACCGACAGCGCATCGTCCTAGGCGGGACAGCCTCCGTGCATGCGACGGAGGCGGGCCAAATGCACCCCTCGCAAGCCCACACGTTTGACGCCCACGGACTCGCGGCCATTCTGGAGCGGCTCGGTGGCGAGGCCAAGATCGGCAGCGACAACCGTGCGGGCGTCGACCGACAGCTACACCGCATCTCGGTCATGCGTGACAAGACCGGCACAATCTACGGACTCACGATGCGCGTCGGGCGTACAATCCAGTTTGCCTTCAACTTCTTGCTGGATCTGTTGCTGAGCGCGACCCACAGACGCAAGTCGGTGCTGTTGCTCGGACGCCCCGGCTCGGGCAAGACGACGCTGATCCGCGACATTGCGCGTTGTGTGTCCGAGACGGGCGAGAACGTGTGTATCATCGACACATCCAACGAGATCGGTGGTGATGGGCTCGTGCCGCACGAGTGTATCGGCTGGGCGTGCCGCATGATGGTCAAGTCGCTGAACGACCAGGCGAGCGTCATGGTCGAATGTGTGCAGAACCACACGGTTGAGACGCTGATCGTCGATGAGATTGGCCGAAAGGCCGAAGTGAACGCCGCCGGCACGGTGCGCCAGCGCG